>QAXK01010955.1:0-19480 GCA_004335735.1 Chlorella sp. KRBP | reverse complement strand
ACTTTTGTCCCAAACTGTATCGCCAACAAGAGGGAGCATATCCGTTGTCGGTGGGGCCTTGTTGTAACATGGATGTTTGTAACCTTGTGTGTGACTCAAAGACACAGCTTGATGTCTGTTGACGTGTGCAGGCCTAGCCGGCGGCGCCCAGTCAGCACACCAATCACAACCGCTTGCATTCCTGAACTGAACCAATGCGCACGACAATGCACTCCACGACATGCCGCTGATGCAGCACACTCTTTGTCTTCTGGTTTGGTTAGTTGGCCCCCCAAACACCAGAGTGCAGCTCAGTCGACCACACAACACCCTCACTTGATAACACCATCACAATGTGAGATCGACCAGTTGACGGCACCAACACAACAAGGAGCAGCGCTTTGAAGTGCTATTAGCACAGCAATGCTCTGTATTGGCAACAAGCCAGGCCATCAACTGCAACAAGCTTACCCAGGCTCTTCTTAGCAACAAGCCCAAGCCAGCTTCAGACCTCTCCCCTCGCAACAAGCCAGGCTTGAGACCCTAGTATTTTACAGACTTGCCTGCTGATACATTCTGTTCAGAGCATCAGCTGATACTGCATCAGCTGATACTGCAACAGATACTCACACTGCAAACCAAATCGCAAACAACCCACAGTCTTCACTCTGAGTCCCCAGAAGATGATACCGACACAGACATCAGCATGAGCCGCCTGCTGCGCTGCTGCATCTCCTGCCACGACTTCCACTGCCGCGCTGCCCGGGCTGCTTTCGCCGCCAGCTTGGCAATGCGTGCCCCGTCCTTCGTGCCACTGAAGTTGCTACTGCTGCTGCTGCCGTTCCCGCCAAACTCTTCGCCGTCAAAGCTGTCATAGCTGGTGCCGTCGCCGCCATCGTAGCTGCTGTAGCTGCCTGATGCTGCTCGCCGGGACGCCTCCTGGGCCTGAGCATACATGTTTGCGCCCGCGGAACCACCTGGAGCACACGAGGCCAGAGATGCAGCAGATGTGTGACGCCATAGCTGCATACCAAACACCTGCACAGATGGCGATGCACAACAAGCATGCATGCCTGCTGCCGCAATACTCCCGTCCTAGTGATCAAGCCAGCGCAAGCTACTTGGAGGGAGTTCTTCTTGACAGACTGAATGTCAGCTCCAGAGTGTGCATGCACATCTGCGGGTATGGCCTCAGCTCTGATGCGCATGCTTTTATGCAGGTGCGGCCTCAGGTAAGATGCGTGCACTTCTGCTTGAACATATGCCTCACCTGCAAGGTTGTCAAACCAGCTGGTCCATGCATTGGCATCAACCTGCTGCTGCAGCTTGGCACGGACCTCTGCTTGCCGCTTCTCCCACGAAATGCTGGCTTCCTGCGGCACAAAATCCCGCACAGCCAGGCAACATGCGGAGCACACCTTGAGCAACGTGGCTTGCATATGGTCGAGGGAGTGGTAGTATGCACTGTGTTGAGAATAACAATACGAAAGTAAAGCAAGTGTGCTAGTACAGCCAGGAGGAAGCACTGCAGGACAGGCCAGCACACAACAACGCACCCAGTGGCAGCCTAGGCCTGCAGATTGCATGACAGAACATCTGCAACCAAATTGTGGAGTTCGTAGTGCCCTTCCGTTCCAGGCAGTGAAGGCCGTGAACCTCACCGTGAAGACATCCCTGCCGCTGCCTCCCCCGCTCATGAGGCTCCACACAGCCACGCGCTCCATCTTTGCCATGGTGGCCTCCAGCAGGCTCAGCTGCGAGGCTGTGACCTGCACCAACATGCCAGCAACAGCATGCCATCAGTACTAAGGCCATAAGGCCACACACACCCTGCCTTGCAGCCTTGATGTGCTTGCTGTTCTTCTCAGTCTTTTCGCTTTTTTCTAACACACGCCCCCTCCCCCTTTCAACACATGCCCTGGCTCACCCAGTGTATGCAGTTGACAGGGCAGGTGTCAATTGCCTCCTGCAGCTTAGCCTCTGAGTCAGCCCCCTGCTGCATCACACGTGCCCGCCCATAGTCGTCCTCAATCGCAAACGAGCTGGGGCAGACGTTTGTGCAGTTCCGGCAGCCGATGCAGGTGTACTCATCCACAAAAACCTGCACAGGGCAGCGGACCGCATTACGGGTTTGGCACAGAAACAACTTGTCAGCGCGGGGAGGCTTGAGATGCATGGCAGCAGCAAGGATATTTGGCAGCTGCAGCATGCATCTGCCAAGTAGCCACAGCACAGCAACCTGTTGTAACATCAGCAAGGCTGCTGCTGCTGTTGTACAGCTGACTGCATTGCGCTTCGGACAACTACCGCAGCTGTGTATGCAGCAGACACTGCAAGAGGCAAAGCCTTCAGCTGCAGGCACCGTCCGTCACACCCCCTGCGGGGCCAACCATACACACACACCCCAGCAGGCCCCATTCCTGACCACATGTAACCCCAGGTTACATCCACGAAAAGGTACAACCCCCCCACCACACCCTCTAAAGTAGCCGCTGTGATTACTGTGGTGCAGGGGCGACTGCCGCAGTGTGGCGGCTGCCTTGCTTACCACGCAGTGTGGCTGCACCCTTCACTGAGGATCAGTGGTCATGAAAAAGCCATGTCACAGTAGTGGGCCAGACGGGCCCTGAAGGTACTCCAGTTATGATCATACAAGAATACAATACATGTTCAAGGATGAAAAAGACATCGGGACGAAGTTGGGAGAATTTTGCCTTGGCCAGGGCAGGACCTTGAGGGGGGGTGTTGCCTACCTGGTCTGCAGGCAACGAGACATCAGCAAAGGGGTTTATGCTGCTGGCACTGAACCCTGCCAGCGCATCATATGTGGCTCTCCTGTCTGGGTCCATGAGTGTCTGCACACAACAGGCAGTACAAGTTCGTAACACGACTTTGTTCACGAGGCGCCTGTGTCACGAGTCTTATGCAGGCAGCTTCTGGTCAGCACCACACACCAGGCTCGGAACTACGCAGCTGCATACAGTGTGCACCAGGGCAGCGCCGAGTCTCTATGGAAGCAGCAGTCCAGCGCTCATAAGCAGCTGCTGCAGAGGTCCGGGACCTGCCTGCGTCGGTGCATGCTGTAAGCTGCTAGCTGGTCACCTGCAGGGTGACTTGGCCCAGATGCACAACGACAGATGCACACGCACGTGAACTGCACAATGAGGCTGTACATGTAACGGAGTTGTACCCCACACTGGTATGTGTGACAGAACTCTGCACCCTACACACCTCGTAGATATCGTTCAGCAGGATGCAGAACTCAGTGCTCTCCTCGTCTCCTGACAGGTCCGGGTGGAAGTCCTTCATCATGGCTTTGTAGGCTCGCTTTATGTCACGGCGCGAAGCGTTCTCTGGCACGCCCAGGATCTGGTAAAAGTTATCAGCTGCATATTCATCGACCAAGCCGTCTGTTGCAGCAGCACCCACCACAACCAAGGCCCTCCTGCTGTTGCTGGGGCATGCTGCACTACTGCTGCTGTGATAGAGCCTGCTACTGTAGCTATGATCGCCTGACGATGATGGCTGAAAGCCACAAACAGGGCTGGCAGACTGCCAGTTGCAAGAACAGGCTCTGCCCCTGAGGGGGGGAGGGACAACAGCTCCCATGCTGGAACTTGTAGCAGCCAGAGACAACTTCGCCGCAGCACGCATGGTGTTGAATGACTACAATCACAAAGGTTGGGCAATGATGGCTGGAGGTGACCGGCGTTCCGAAACCAAACCACCCACACAACCGGTACTCAAAATAGTCGCAGATCAGCCTGCAGAATGTTAGAAACTTACATTCTTATGCTTTCTGGAGTCTCAGATGCACGAAACGTACCTCTGCCGGGCATACGCAGGCTTGAACCCGCGATGTGAAAGCCAGCTGCCTCGGGGTGTCGCTTACATGGCTGCTTCCCGTACGTACTCTTGGTCAATGCATGCTGCCGTAACTATAGATGGTCTCAATGTCTGCCTTTTCACCCGCAGCATCACTTGAGGACAGGTGCATGCTCTGCACTGCTGGGACAGCTCAGCACCATGGACACCACCAGTGAGATGCTTGCGTACCTGCAGCAGCTCAGGGCAAAGGTGTCAGAGGCTGAGCAAGGGTACCAACATACAGTATCTGACAGCGAAGACGAGGACGGCCTGGGGCTCAAGCCTGCATGGTGAGAGTCAGCTTGCAACTGCTAGGTCAGCTGCAGCTGGCACGGCATGGGTGCTGCCAACGCCTGAAGGTTGGCGAACACTACAATGTATGACGATTTATTCTGCAGGGAATACAACCCATACCCCTTGAGACCAATTGAGCGCTCAGTGGACTACACCAACGGTGACACCTACAAAGTAAGCACGCCTGCTTGAGTCCAGCAGCTGCTGCTCATGCCTCCCTAAGCACCTGCAGCTGCCGTGTGCCTCTTTCATTCTGTACCACCTGCAGCCATGGCTGCACTATCATGGCAACAGCACCAAAACTCTGCACCACACCGAACCTCTGCGACATCGGACACATGTGACTGCATCGCCCACAGGGGTCCATGCTGGGTGATCAGCGGCACGGCCAAGGGACACACACCACCTCCACAGGTGACGTGTACAGCGGCAGCTGGCAGTACGACAAACGCCACGGTAAGGGCACTTTCAAGGCTGCCAGCGGCATCGAGTATAAGGGCAGCTGGGCGGATGACAAGGCATCTGGGTGAGTGGTTACTCGAGAAGTGAGAGGCTGTGCATCAATGGCTGGGCTACAAAGGTGGGACACCGCTTTATGCATGCAAGGGACCTGAGTTGTGGCTCAGCATGGCATTTGGCAGACTGGCTACAGGATAGTGCCATGGCATGTCTTTGTGAGTCTGCCTGACGGCAGGGACGGTGCAAGTGCTGCAGCCGGTGTCCCAGAGACGAGCCTGGTTGCAGGTAACCCCACATCTGTTCAGTGCATCAGCATTCAGTTTGGAGCTTCTTTTCGTCTGCAGTTGCGCACAGCCAATTCCCTGTCCTTGTCTGCCCGTGTGTGTATCGCGTGCCCGCTGCAGCTGTGGGCGCTGCACCTACCCTGATGGCAGTGTCTATGAGGGGGACTGGGAGGCTGACGAGCGGAGTGGGTGGGGCACGCTCACAGCAGCAGACGGACAGAGCTATGAAGGAGAGTGGGCAGCAAACGCCCCTCATGGTGAGTTGACAGTGGCAACAAGATGCTGTTTCATTGCACATGGGGCACAGCTGTTTTGCTGCCCTAACGTGAGTTGAGCAGCACAGCACAGCCCATGCAAATAGCAGCTAGGGGCAACGACACGTGTCTCCTTGTGCTGTTGTGTTGCACCCGCCTATCAGCCAGCCAGCTGCATCTTATTTCAAGGCTTTCCATCGCGTGTACCCTGCTGGCTCCCCTTGCTGCCTCTTCCAGCATAATTCTTACCCATGAACCCGTGCCTGACCACTTGATGCAGGTGAGGGCCAGTGGACGTTTGCAGATGGGCTGAGCTACTTCAGGGGCAGCTACAAAGCAGGGAGGCGAGTTGAGGGGCGGCTGGTGCTGTTTGATGCAAGCACTGGCAAGCCAGCACACACCTACACCGGCAGGTGAGCACGGCACTGCTCTGGTAGATGCAAGCCTGGATACAGGATGTGCAGTGAGTGATTTGAATCTAGGTACCTGCAAGGTGTTTGACATGTGACTACCAGGAGTCAAATCGATGCTGTACCTGAGTAGGTTGCAGGACAGGAAGCTTTGGAGACCTGGGTCAGGAACCCCTCGATAACCTGCATGTGTGTACACTGTGCCACGGTCAAGCTGACTCTTAGTGGAACTTCTGGACGGTGATGTCAGCTGAAGTGACGCCAAGGGCGTTGGTTGTGCATGCTTCACGTGTACCTCTGCACACAGTGTCCTGCAAGATATGTGTGTGCACACTCCCTCTGCTGCTGCTGTTGCTGCAGGTTCAAGGACGACATGCGGCATGACCCAGCAGGCGTTGGTGTTGAGGAGGGGCTGTGGGTCTACAGGGGCAGCTGGCAGGCAGATGCAAGGTGTGTTCTGATGAGAATGCACCTGCACATGTTAAGAACCAGGTGCTTTGTACCGTACCGAAGCATCTGCAGGTTCACACATGTGTACGGTCTGTGCAGCTCTTGGGTGATACATAGGGACAGTAGCACATACAGGGTGCCGGCCTGGGTGCCGTATGTGTTCCACGGGCTGCGCGGATGTATCCAGTCAGCGGTTGCATTCTTCAGGCCCAGATGCAGACGAGTTTCTTCAATCATGCAGTGAGGGTGTGGCGCCATGCAGGATGAGTTGTGAGCAGCATGCTGTGCTGTGCATAGGGAATGTCTTAGTGGTGCAAGCAAGACTTGAAGAGGGCTGTTTCTGGGGCACAGGATAGAACTTCTCCCAAGGTTCACCCTGAAAATGATGTCAGTGTGTGGCCTGCTGTCCTCATCTATGCAGGTGGGGTGAAGGCCACTGCCGCTTCACTGATGGCAGTGTGTATGAGGGGCAATGGGTGAAGGACCAACGGCACGGCACTGGTCGCATGACACTGCCTGATGGGACAGTGCATGAGGGGGAGTGGCAGGACGACGGGCTGCATGGCGTGGGTAAGTGCGAATCTGGGGTCAGGCTTTGGAAGAGGTTGCTGCTGCCATGCCTCGTGGAACATGCAGCAGCACCAGCAGGCAGCTGCAGCTTGGGACAACATGCTGTGACACCATGATCTTCGTGGTTGAGTGATGTGATCTGGGTTGTCTGGGTTGGGATTGGACACTCTCATTCACCTACAGCTTTTTTGGGATCCCTGGCCCCTGTCACAATGACACCCTTGTCTGCTGCTATCTGTGGACTTTGTATGTGCAGCCAATGCCAAGTATGCATCAGGTGAATCATACCATGGTCGCTGGCAGAGTGGGCAGAGGCATGGCCACGGCAAATGGTCCAGTGCTCGCACAGCATCTACAAGGCCTGTTGCTGGCTCCCCGGCTGTGTCAGGGGCAGCAGACACTGCTGGCAGCGATGGCTACAGTGGCAGCAGCGCCAGCACTGGTGGCAGTGGCAGTGGCAGCAGCAGCAGCAACAGAAGGGAGGTCCGAGAGACATACGTTGGCGCCTGGGTGGATGGAAAGCGGGAGGGGCAGGGAGTGGCAGTGTATGCAGACGGGGGCAGGTGGGTGGCTTGACAACAGCACTGTCCATGCTGATCAGAAAGCCAGGCATGTCGACAACATTGCATGCTGCCCTGTGACAGTGGCTTCCAGACCATGCATCTGCAGGCGGTGCGGCACATGTGGGTTATGAGCATGTGCACACGCAGGTGGCATCCTGGATGTGAGTGAGTGAATCTCCAGCACTTGCAACAGGCTGCAAGCCTCAACTTGGGTGTACATAGTTCTGTGCTTGGTTACAGGCGACCCCTCAACTGCAGTTGCTCTGTACTCACAAACGCAAGTGCTGTCTAACCCACCCCACGCCCCTTGCTGCTGCAGGTATGAAGGCCAATGGAGGGCCGGCAAGCGTCATGGCCACGGCCTGATGGTGTTTGCAGATGGCACTGTCTTCAGGGGGGCATGGGAGGAGGACGAGTGGCTGCAGTCTGCAGCAGAGCCAGCACTGTGCAGGATGGCTGGCACAGGCCTACGGGAGGCTGTTGCAGGTCAACGAGCTGAGTTTGTGATTCAGGTAGGCTTGCTTGCTGAGGCACATGCCAGCTGACTTGGGCCCACCCAGGCATCACAGGCATGGTCTGCCTGGTTCTCCTGTCAGCAAGATCATAGCACTCAGACACCCACCTGCTGCAACCAACACATGGTGCTCTGCACATGTGATGCTGCATCAGCACCACAAGCACTGAAACTTGCACCAGAGAGTGCTGCATTTCACCCCGGCCCTCGTGTGCTGCGTCTGCTGCTGTATCCAGGCCCGAGACGAGCTGAGCAACCCAAGGTTGAATGGTGGTGACCAGTTCAGGGTCTTGCTGGTTCCTGCTACAGCACCACACGTCACTGATGCTCCAACACCTCTGTTGCCGACAGACCCAGCAGTAGCCATGAGCATGCTCACTGTGCCTGCAGCCATGAACGTACACACACAGGCAGCACACACCCACTCTACGCCCCAGGTGACCCCAGGTGCCCCTTTGGTACCTACTGGCCTCACCAGCCACAAGTTGCTGGGATGGCTTGGCAGCAGCAACAGCAGCAGCAGCAGTGCGGATGCTGCCAGCCAGCAGTCGAGTGACAGCAGCAGCAGCCGCAGCAGCAGTGACGCATCAGTGGGCATGGAGGCATACCTACCTAAGTCTGACAGAAGTCAAAGCCACTGGGAGGGTTCCCTGGGTTCAAGTGAGAAGGCAGGTGGTTCCACAGGTGTACTGGAGGCTGTCGCAGCTGGCGATGTTCAGGACAATGGTGATGGCACCTACAGCTGCAGCTACGCGCACACTGTTGCTGGCAGCTACTACCTGCACGTCACGAATGGTAAGAGGCCCTGAGAGTGTACGGCGGGCATGTGGACATTCCCCTCCCTTCCCGCCTCTTGCCAAGACATGATGCCGAGTACCACACAGAGATGTGTCACACTCTTGAGGTCATGTATGCTTCATGCAAAACTGTTTGCCTCGTGATCTTGCACTTTCGTAACGTCACACACCTGAGCTGACAGGGAACTCGATCAGCTCACATCAGCGACCACATGCTGTGGCTGTCGCCATACTCATACAGCTGAGCTGTTGTCATCAAGGACCTGATGTGGCAGTGTTTGGTCTACATGTGGAGAAGAGCATGTGGCACATAGTGAGCACCTGCTGTGGCTGTGGCCATGCTCCTACATCTGATCGTAGCCACCGTCAGGGGCAACCTAGGCCTGCTGTGGCTGTGTTTGCTTCTCCAGGGGAAGGAGAGCATGTGGCAGGGTCACCCTGTTGGATGCAAATACACCCAGGGCCCCCCTCAGCCCGGCACAGCAGTGTGACAGGGCCAGGGCGCAGGGCGGCAGTTGCAGGGTCCAAGGCTGAGTTCATCGTGACCCTCAGAGACGCCTTTGGCAATGCCTGTGCTATGCCGAGCAGCAGCAGCAGCAATGGCAAGAGCAGCAACAGCAGCAATGGCAACAGCAGCAGTTGTGGTGGGCAGACTGTGAAGCAGGACACGTCTTTGCTGGAGGTGAGCCGGTCACTTGATGGTGCTGCCACAAAGGCTCTTTGGGTGCTGAACAGTACGCGCTACTATTGAATGTATTGTGCATTGCACATCTTGCTGCCTGCAGTTGAGTCGGTCACTGTTGGGTAGCTTTGAGCTGCATGTATGGTGGGACAGTTCAGATTGTAGCTGCATGCTTGATGATCCCCCTCTGCGCTGCTTCTGTGCTACTTTCAGTCTCGGCTTGTAGGGAGCAACACCATCCCCGTTGCTACAGCTGACGTTCTGCCTTGCCCTGATGGCACCTTCAGCTGCTGCTACACTGCACCTGCGTCTGTGGGCCTGCATGTGTTGGAAGTGACGTATGGTGGCAAGCACATTGGTGGCAGCCCTTTCTCAGTCAAGGTATGCATATGGTGCTGCATGGGAAGAGTATGTCAACTGTAATGGGCATGAAGACGGCTGCTGCTACGTGGGCACATTGTGGGGATGCAGCGGTGGATGTGACAACTCCTGAGCATCTTAGCAGAGAGAACCTTTCAGCGGTGAATGCATTTGAATTCATTCCGTAAACAACAGTCAGTATGCAGGGGCAATACTAGTGGTGCCAGGGCATGCAGGATTGACAAACAGCAGCAATGAGCATGATTAGGAAGCTGCTTGTCTCATGTGATGTGATCACCACACACACTCTCACACTCTCACACTCTCACACTCTCACACACACTCTCACACTCACCAAGGCCTATGCATGCCTGTTGTCGCACTGCTTTGCCGGGTGTTGACCCAGGTGTCCGCTGCATCAGAGCCACGGACCCTGTCAGATGCTGCCGCAGCCAGGGCAGATGCTGCTGCTGCTGCTGCTGCAAGTCAGCCTAGCAGCCTATCAGGCAGCACCATCAGCAGCACACCTCATGGGGACAGCAACACCCCCGGGGGTCAATCCCACAGACACACCACAGCTCGCAGCACAGCAGAGGGGTCAGGAGTGGTGCTGGACAAGGTGGCGTGGTGGGGTGATGTCGCCAGGGAGGCCTATGAGGCAATGGATGGCTGCCTGCAAGGTTTTGAGGATGCTGGGGAGGGTAAACCCCTGGACACTGCCAGCGCTATGTCAGGCTCAGAAGCCGAGATGGTCAAGGTGAGCGTTGATGCTGTTTCCACGCCGTGAAAATGAACTATGTGTGGAAACTAGCCTCTTTGTTCCGTCAGCGGACACCCAGTGACATCAGTCTCAAGCTGTGGTGAATTGCTGCATCCTTGAGAGCCTCAGACATCCAAGCTTCTCATCGCGCTTGCGTCAGGCACACGAGCAAAGCACTGGGTTCGTACACTGTGTGATGTGTGACACATGCATGCTGCGGCTCTGTGTGTGTCCCTTGCATCAGGCCCACCCCACCCTCCCGGTCGTTGAGAGGCTGGAGGACCTGTGGCTGCTCAGCAGACTGCAGCAGGAGCGCAAGACACAGCAGCAGCAGCAGCAGCAGCAGCAGCAGCAGCAGCGAGCCAGTGCCGCCATACCGACTCCCAGCACACGAGCTTCTGCAGAGATGCAGGCCGCAGCTCCAACAGTGCCTGCTGCCTCCCCACACGCTGAGCCAACATATGCCTTGCAGCAGGAGAAGCAGCAGCAGCAGCAGGATGTGACACAACAGCAACAACTCATGGGAGAGCAGCAGCAGGTGGAGACACTGCAGCAGGATGGCATGTTGGTCAAGCCTGACAGGGTTGAACAGGGGTGTAGGGTCGAGGCTGCAGCGCCCACAGCAGGGTATCCAGATAACGCTGTGCACAATGTGTGCAGTGCAAACCAAACAGACAAGGCTGGGTCTCTGCATGCCATGCAGGCCAGCCTGGGGGATGGTGTTGTAGCCTCAAAAGAGTCATGGCTGTATGACCTTGATTGACAGTTGCACCAACTGATGGAGCCTGTCAGATGAAAGCATGGTATCGGCCATGCCAGCAGCCTTGCCAGGTGTTCGAATGTTGCAGTGTGTGTTGTCTATGTTGTTTGTGACATAATCAAAGATCTGTGAGTACTGGGTTGCCAGAAATAAGTAGGGTGTAAAGCTATCGAAAGTCGCACAAACTATGAGATGGGCATGTGTTTCAATTGCAGCCCTAGGTATGTCAGGTGCTGGGGCTAGCCCCAGCCCCAGCGCTGGGCCAGTTGCAAATGACGAATGTTCATCATTGATGTCATGTCGCTGCAGCTGGGAGCCCATGTGCAAACAAGGTGTGTTGTAACCACTGTCTGACCCGATACAAGGCCAGCCAAGCAACACAACTCTGTGCATATCGTGTGTTCACTCCTTTGCGCTCCGGAGTTGGGATCCCAACCTTGCATCACCAATACACTACAGGTACACAATGCAACCCGAGGCAAGAGCAGTTGCCCTTGCAAGACCAGCCGTGGCCAGCACTATGCCTTGCCCAGACAGCCAGACTCAAGTCTTGCAGCAACATCATGCAGCAACATCAGCACAGTAGCGCTGCATGCGGGCCTGCTTCGCCCCCTTGTGCTTCAGCAACGCTGCCAGCTGCGCATTCAGCTGCGCCAGGCCCAAGCGCTTGGCGCCTGCCTCATCTTTGGCCCCCGCTGCAGCCCCACCATCACTCTTACTAGCCCGCAGTGCCACTGTGCACACAGCATCACAGTCAGACCCAGTCTGTGTGTTGGCTGTGTTCCTCTGCAAGGACGATGCCTGTGACACGAGCTGCTGCGTCTGCTCCCTGCGCACAGTCGGCACATCCGCCGCACGCGCTGATGACACATCTGCTGCTGCACTACCGCAGCTGCTAGCTGACGCATGGCGAAGCCGTGTCGGCTGCCGCTTCCACCTGCTGGCGCCCCTGGTGGCTGATGGTGACTCCCTGTGGTAGAAGCCAGGGCCTGGGGTGCTGTCTGATGCCTTGGCCTGGTCTGTGAGCCCCCCTGTAGTGAGCTTGGGCCTCATAGAGAAGGCCAGGCCCTTGGGTCCTGCACGTGGCACATGCAGCACCAGCACAAATGCGTCGAGACCTAGCAGGCAGTGCATTGAATCAAGCCGCACAATGCTTCGAGACCTGGCAGGTGGTGCATTGAACCAAGCCCCAGTCACATGCTTGGATTGCATCACAGCCTTGTGCGTAGGCTCTGTTTGACTGTAGCAGGGGTCTTGCAATCCCACATCCACTTTTTCAAGACACCAAGACTCATCTTCGAGAGCCCCACACCACACACAGACTGCCCCACTCAGCTCTGTACACTGCATCAAACACACCTGCAGGGACAACGTACGCGCCTGGTCCCGGCTCCTCAGCAGCACCGCCGGCCATTGCTGCATCACATGCCGCCCTGCTGGGCTTGCCAGCGAGGCTGAAGGTCGGCCCCTGGCCCTGCTGCTCAGGCAGGGTGTAGTGCCCCGGGCCTGGCTGCACATGAGTTCTGCTGCTGCTGCTGGCTGTGCAGGCTGCTGGTGGGGCTTTGCCTGCCAGGGTCCAGGCGGGACCCCTGGGGACCTCCTGCAGGGGGTGGTGGTCGCCAGGTGCTGGAGTGTCGGCAGCATCTGCATCACCAGGCAGCAGGCACACAACTTGAAGCAGCCAATGCAAACACATATGTGATGCCAATGCGCGGCAACTCCCTCACCAACCCAGCCAACCCTGTCATGTTGATGCTGGCTAGGCACCACTGGCCCCATTTGGGATCAACAGAACCACACAACTTATGCTGCTGTTCTCACCTGTGTCAGCGCCAGCCATCACCTTGGCCCCCATGGTCCAGGCTGGCCCTGCTGACTCGGCAACTGCCACGTCATAAGCACCTGGCCCTGGCCCATCAGCAGCACCAGCCTGGCCGCCGCCTGTGGGCCGGCCTGCGAGGCTGTATGCAGGACCCTTGGGCGGCTGTGTAGGGTCATAGGCTCCTGGCCCCGGCACTGCTGCTGCTGGTGCCCCTTGGCTGTTTGCTGCTGGTCGACCTGGGATTGTGTAGGCAGGACCGCTGCTGCAGTCTGCTGCGAGGTAGGCTCCTGCGACGCACACGATGTCACGCGTACTCTGCATCATGACAGCTGCACCAAGCAACTACAACATGCATAAGTCGCACCTCGTGCGGCAGCAGCACGCCATGGGCTGGGAGCTGCTACAGACTACGCTGCGCTCAAAGCGTGCTGCCTCGCATACATGCTGCACAACTGTCGCCAGCCTGCACCCATGCACAGCTCCACGGCTCGTGTTCAATAAATAAGCTGGACCACCAGAACTCCCGCCAACCTTCAAGAGCCCTGAAACATGCCTTGTTCAGTCAGTTGTTGTGTGCATAGTCACTGTGTGTGTCTTTTGCAGTGTAAAACTGGGATATTGATGCAAGCACTGCGTTTCTCACCAGGTCCAGGTGTCAGATCAGGCTGGCCAGCTGCAGCCTGCACGCGCCTAGCGATGGTGAAGGCAGCACCGCCGCTGGTGCTCGCCACTTCATAATGCCCGGGCCCTGGCAGCAGGGCCGAGCTGTGTGCCACAGTGGCATCGGGCAGCTTGCCTGCCAAGGTGAAGGCGGGGCCGTCTGCACCAGGGGCTGCTGGCCTGTGGTATTTACCGGGACCTGTGCATGACAACCGGGCGTGGCAACCATGGGTCAGGCTGACGGCTCTTCGGCCCTTAGACCGCCTGCCAGGCTGTACATTAGTAAAGATGTGACTTGAACTTTTGGCACTTGCTGGCAGTCATCAAAGCAGCATCACTGTGCAGCATGGGGTGGAAGCAACCCATACATGCTGCAGCAATTGCTTCAACGAAACCGCTTGGAGTGCTGTCATTCTTGTACTGCAGGTGGTGGCACCAGGCAAAGACCACACACCTGGGCTGTTGTAGCCGCAGTCCCCTGCATCTGCTGCTCTGCCTGCCATGGTCCACGCAGGACCCTGCCAGTTGCTCCCCCGGAGTGCGGCTGCATCATAGTCGCCTGGCCCTGGACTGCTGCAGCCTGCAGCAGCTGCTGCTGCATCGGCTGCAGCATGGCCAGCCATGGTGTAGCAAGGTGCTGAGGGCAGGACTGCACCAGGGTCTGGGGAGTAGTCCAGGGGCCCGGGTGTCGCATCTTTGCTGTCTGCACACAACATGTGTGTGGAACACAGATGGCCAAGTAAGAAGGCAGAGCGTCTACCAGGCCTTGAGAGACCACCACTTGGGAGCAAGCGCCACTGGGCGATAAATTAAGTGCCATGTAGAGACGGCACAAGCTGGATCGTGCAAGCGTAGAAGCTGAGCTGCTACATCATCAGTGACATGCACAGCAGCTGAAGCGAAGATGCCCCACCTGCAACTTTGGTCCTGCCCTGGATGCTGTACGCAGGCCCCTGTGCTCCCTGCACCAACACCTGGTAGCTGCCTGGCCCCGGCCACTGGGCCTTCGCTGCAGCAGCAGCTGCTGCCGCATCAGGCACACGGCCTGCGATGCTCCAGGCAGGGGCCGCGGCAGAGCCTGCCGCAGCTGCTGCTGCTGCACAGCCTGTTGTGTCGTACTGCCCAGGCCCCGGTGTGTCTGCTGCAGCTGCATGTGCTGCATCCCTGGGGGGCCTGCCAGCAATGCTGAAGGCTGGACCATCGCCTGGCACGTCCCTGTGCAGATTTGCAAGATTTCATCCGTCAAGCCAGTGGTGTTCATAATCCTTCCGTTGCACTGGCACTGTTATCGTTTGGAAGCTTGTCACGTCTGTGTGCCTTGCGACTGTTAGGCACGCTCACACGTCCTGCCAGTGGTCAGAGCCGCAGCAAGATTTCGGGTGCCCCCAGCTCACCTAAAGTACTGCCCAGGACCCGCAGACGGTGCACCCGCACCTCCCATTTCCGTGGCCTGCCTGCCGCCCATGGTGAAAGCTGGTGCGCCACGCCCCACAGCAGCCGGGTCCGTCCCAGCATCATAGTAGTGCCCTGGGCCAGGCATTGCGTGGGCGCTGGGCCCTGCTGTGTCACTGCCCTGCATGGCCCTCGGCATGCTGAAGGCTGGTGCGGCGGGTTGCACAGCGCTGTAGGCTGCGCAGACGTCGTAGTCTCCTGGTGCAGGACCAAGGCTAGTGGTGCAGGCAGACCTGAAGGGTTCGGCAGCAATGGCATGCAGACGCAAAGAGCAGGCAGGCGCTGTGAATTGTGGGGGCAAGAAAAGCAACGGGGGTATGCAAGGGGATGGCTTTTCGGTGTCTTTGAGGAACGCCCATGGATGGCACCAAGAACACTGCAGCAGATGCACTGCACAGAAAGATGCACGTCACCCACAGTGGCTTGGCCTGTGGTTGTGGGCTCGCTACAACCGTCCACATGATAACAGTGCGTGCCTCACATGTCGGCCTTTGACTTTGGCGTGAAGCTGAAAGCTGGTGCCTGGGGTGTGCACGCTTTGGTGTCTGGTTGATATGCGCCTGGGCCTGGGCCTGGTGCCTGGCTGCATGCCTCCTGCACATCTTTGGGCCTGAGGCCGAGGCTCCATGCAGGGCCTGCACAGCAGGATTCAAGTGTGAGAATGAGCACTGGGGGCTCACTGTGACAGCCTGTGTTGTGGGCCTGTGAGTGGGCCACTCTGGCGACAAGCAAGAGCAGCCTAGTGTCTATATTCGTGCAAATGCCTGTGTGTTGTCGGCGTCCTGACAACACAATTGGCAGTGCCTTGGTGCTTGTTTTCTGTAGCTGCACACGCACCTGACGGGCTGGCTGGTGTGTCCCAGTCAGGTCCGTAAGCACCTGGCCCTGGGCTGCTGCTGCCTCTCCTGCAACCTGTAGCAGCTGCTGGCCGCCCTTGAATGGTGAAGGCGGGGCCGCCGGGCCTGTAAGGATGTCAACAAAGACAGCCACGTTAGTAAACAAAGGCAAGCGACACCAAGCCTGACTCCTGCCAGCAGTGGAGGGATCATACTGGTCTTAACTGGCAAGTGACGCATGAAGAGGGTTTTGCCTCCACAAGCGGCATTCAATTACATTCATAGTCTGCCCATGACTGCTGCAGCACCGTTGACACAGCAACTTGCAGGATTGGCACCGCTGCATTGCAACCACATGTGCTGCACCTTGATGCCTGACGGGACAACTTTGCACTTGCACTCACGTAAAGTCCAACTGCTGCCGCTCCCCTGGCCCTGGTGCTGCTGCCTCCTGTCCAGGGTCCCTCCAGCGGCTAGCAATGGAAAAGGCGGGCCCAGATTGACCAGCCATGCTGCACAAACACAGTTTTGTCGCCATGTAGCACAGCAGCACACAGCAGTGTCAAGACAACACCGCACGGCTCATAGCTGCCAGCGTACGGTCAAGTCAAGTGTTCCGGTCCAAATGCTAGCTGCATATGTCTGACCAGCATTGAATGCAGGGTGCTGAAGCTGATGATCCAATGACCAGCTGGCACACTGAGATCGGGTCAGACCCGTACCTTGAACTTGCATAGGCACCTGGACCTGGTATGCTGGCTGCGTTGCTGTTGCCCTGCTGTGCTGGTGGTCGCCCGCCTATAGTGAAGGCGGGACCCTGCCCCAGCATCAAGTCAGGTAGGGTGTACTGCCCGGGACCTGGGCTGGCATCCTGCACAGGTTTGCCAAATTGTGGGCCACAATATGCATGCGGCAGGATGTACATCAGGAGCAGGCAGCGCATAGGGCAACCCAGATTTCCATTGTGTGCAGCACTGCCCCACGTTGGTGGTGAAGCTCAACGTATCATGGTCTGCGCAGCAAAGCTCCGTGTGGCATGGGCTGCTTACGCATGATGCAGACCTGCAGGAGTGCTTGGTGTGCTGCTGCAACGCATTGCAGCCCAAGAGTGCAGGGGGGCGCTATGTTCTGAGCAAATGCTGGGTTACCTAGACCTCTTCTCACCTTCTGAGGTTGCGCTTTGCTGTTCCTGCCTGCAGCTTCCTTGTTTGGGCTTGCACATGTGCCGCCAACAGCAGTGTTGGCCTGGCAGCCAACACCTAGAGCGTCTTGCCTTCTGCTTGAAGCTGCTGCTGCAGCACCTCTGCTGGGACTGGCATCTTCATTATTTGCAATGGCAGTATGCTGCATGCTGTATGCTGCATGCTCAAACGCTGCTGCAGCAGCAGCAACTGCGGCCAGTGCTTCTGCGGCAGCTGCTGATGACAGACCATAGTGCAGCAGGGACCCAGCCAATAGGCCCAGTGGGGATGCACCAGGCCTCGACTGGTCGAAGCTACACGCATGTGCTGCCCGTACAGTCTCAGACGATGCTCTGCCGCCTGCTTGCTGCTGGTTGTGGCTGCAGCAGGTCTTTGCAGCAGGCTCTGCCACAATTAGCTTCCTTTTGGCACCGCGCCCTGGGCTGTTGCTGCAGGCATGACGGTCCTTGCTGCCTTGCGTGTCTGAGATTCCATCAGGCTGAGTTTGCAAATCCCTGTTGAACTTGAGGGGTCTGCCAAACCTGCAGCATTCCAGTGGCAATGCTGTTAGGCCCAATGGTCGTACCAATCATGCGGATGGCCTGGGTGCTAAGGCAGCTTCACCAACTGAAGTGTGCTATCTCACCTAAATGGTTCACCAAATACTGGCTGCTTGCTCTCGCTGGCATCTGCGCAACACCATGTTTCACAACGTCAGGTTCGTCCATGCTGCCCGCCAATTGCTGCTGTTGAGCATGAGCTTGCCTGCAGTCTCCTGCAGGCCAAATGATGCCTTGAGTAAAGGCTGAAGTCTCATGACGAAGGTTGAAGGCATGCTGTCTGCGTCATTGTTTGTATTGCGGCGCCTTCAGACACACAGGGACAGTTGATATGCAGCCAAATTCTGGATGCAACAGCTCAGCTGGGAAGACAGCATAAGCACGGACAGTATCTTCTGATCCTGAGTCAACTTAAATAAACTGTAGACTACGGACGTCTCTGCTGAGTGCACGTGCACGGAGACATACACCAGTGATGAGATTTGGAGGTCTGCCCTCGAAGTTTGACCGCTCAACTGTCATGACAAATTCCGGCACCGACGCCGCGGCTTAGTCGGACTATGTTGCTATCCATCACATTTTCGTCGAGATATTTATTACACATGTGCACTGAGTCGAAACATGCGCAGCAGGACCACCAATTGCCACCAGTTTGCAATCAGATCTGTAACCAAGTGACCGAATTTGTGCAGACAGAGGCCGACAAAAGCCTTGCATTTGAGCTCAAGCAGGACACAAGCAAGCTTTGTACAGACCTCAACGGCCGCCTTCAAAACCATCAGCGTTGCAACGCCTGCAACACACACCTTCTCTGTTTTTTCAATGCCCTTGCTGCTGTCAAGAGGTATGGCTGTACAAGCATGCCATGATGGGCAGTGTGAGCTAATTGCGCGGGGAATGAATAATAACACAATGAACACTATGAATAATAACACAAGTGATTCAGCAGTTAGGCAAGCTGCACACGGGGGTTCCTATCACAATCAACCCCTTGTGCACGCTGCTGAGCATGCTCACATGCCTCCTGCTTGACCACATTCAAACAGCTGAATGCTGCAAAGCGCAGCCATGCTGCAGGCCTTTTCGAGACCTGTCACAGCTGCCAGCCACAAGAGGGCGGCTGAAGAGTTATGTGGTAAAAGGGCAGTAGCATATTGAGTGGGGCCAAGGAAATGGCAAGAGAAGGGCAAGTTTCACCCCCTCCATTCCCCATTCCCCGAGCAACGCACCCAGTGACACCAGCACGATTCACACATGTACACAGCTAGACAAAGGCAGCACCTGGCGTCAGTTGCACCTTGCAATGCCCCTGCTATGCATGCCAGCCTGCAGAGCTGCAGTAAATTGCAGTGTAGTAAAAACATTCAACGCCTTGATAACTGTTGGCATGCCGCCAGGTGAAACCATGAACACACAGCCTTGACAGCCAGGCTGTGACATATATACAATCGGACCCCAAGGCCAGCATCAGGTAGCAGCCCCCTTGATGACATTACGGCAGCCTTGCATGGTCTTCACAAAACCTTGACTGCATCTAGCCACCTGCGCGGTGACTGAAGCATCCCTCGTCGCCCCACTCTGGGAAAATAAACGGACCAACTTTGTGTGCTTGCAAGCTGTCCTGCAATAACACAACCGCTGCCACACAAGGCGGCATGGAAGTGCCGCCTACACGCAGGACGCACATGTCACACATATCGGCACGGCACAGATGTCACACTTTAGGTGTATGACAGCAGCTTCTCGTACAGGCCCCTGCCCTCCTCTGCCATGCTGGCCCACTCACCCTGCTGCTGCTGCTCCTGCTTCTGGGGCTTCAGAGCAATCTCCACATACTCAATCCTGCCATCATCCCCACTCTCCTCCTCCTCCTGCTCCTCAGCAGACTCGGCCCACAGAATGGTCACAGCAAAGCACAGGGCCAGCTGTGCGGTCAGCAGCAGCATGGCTGCAGGCAGGCAGGCAG
>QAXK01010948.1:0-13188 GCA_004335735.1 Chlorella sp. KRBP | reverse complement strand
CCTGCCCTGTGTCCCCCCCCCCACACACACACACATAGGAGAAGAATGCCTTCATGGACGGCAAGAAGTTCTTTGCCATCATCAGTGATGCAGCCAGCACAGGCATCAGCCTGCAGGCGGACAAGCGGTGAGGCACATATATGGTGACAGCACCAGGGTAGATATTGCAGCCGAGCATTGAAAGACGCACATGCATATGCATGGGACTCGATTTTTTGCTGCTTGGGCTAAGGCAGTGTGGACCTCGCTTGCTGTTTCCATCGATAGTGTGACCTGTGTCCTGATATGTGGACTGGTCACCGTACGGTGTGTCAAGTGTGTCAGCCCTGGATACCCTCTTGCTCCTGCAGCACAGATGTAACCTGGTACCTGCTTGATTGGGTGGCGCAGCAACTGCTCAACCTTGAAGTTGATGTTGCTACTGCCCTGTTGCCCTTGGACTGAAGGCTCCATCGACTTGTTGACTTCAGATTTCACTCAAGCACCCCCCGCCCCTGCTGCCCTGTTGCGCCTGCAGTGTGAAGAACAAGCGGCGCCGCTGCCACATCACGCTGGAGCTGCCCTGGTCTGCTGACAAGGCCATCCAGCAGTTTGGGCGCAGCCACCGCAGCAACCAGGTGAGGCAGGGGGGACCAGGCTCCATCACTAGGCCTCCTGTCAACTGTCTCGTGCTGCTGTGGCTGGGTGTGCTGCAGCAGTGCTGAGTGTGTTGCAACAGCAAAGCTGCCTTGCCATGTCATCTGGACTTCACATGTGCACATACCCAACCCATCAGCCACCGCAGCAACCAGGTGGGCTTAAGACCACTACCTTGCAGCATGTGTGTGGGAAACTGTGGTGTGTAGACGATAACTCCAGCAGCAAGGCTCTCAGTCAAAGCTGCAGCGTGCTGCAACGGGGTGTGTCACAGCAATGCTGCCTTGCCACGTGTTGGGACTTCACATGCATGTGCACATACCCAACCCACCAGTTACACTCACAACACAACTGCATACCCCCAACTATGTTGGACAGAACATCTTCTAAAGGGTTTGGGGGAGCAGCTCGAGTAACGATGACTTTCGTGTTGTGTCGTGCGATGTGTGTGCCTGCAGGAGTCTGCGCCTGTGTACCACCTGCTGATGACGCCAGTGGGTGGTGAGCGCCGCTTTGCGGGTGCTGTGGCCAAGCGCCTGTCCAGCCTAGGGGCGCTGCTGCAGGGCGACAGGCGCGCTGTGGGGGCGGGGCAGAGCCTGCGGGAGTTTGACATCGACAACAGGTGCGGGGAGGTGCAGCGCACTCTGGTGCAGCAAGCTGAGTACATACCCACTACATAATGCTGATTATGTAGGACGTTTGAACGTATCCGTAGCTGGTTTGTAGCCTGTTTGTAGCCTGTATGTAGGACGTTTGTAAGAACGTGGTGTGTTGGAACCAGCTGCTCTGGCTGTGCAGCCGCTTGAACACAAAGCACTAGGTATGCCTGGTAGCGCGCACGTGCCTCAAGCTCTCTGCAGGATGATGGCAGCGATCAGCCTGCAGACCACCGAGTCATCTGAATGGAATCAGCCATGCATCAAGGGTTGTGCGCAGCACACGCGTGTGTGTCGTGTGGTGGATGACAACAACATATGTGTGTGTTGACACATGCGCCTGCTGCAGGTGGGGCCGTGAGGCGCTGGGGCGGCTGTATGATGACGTCACCTTCAAGAGCCTGCCCATGCCTGGCGTGAAGCTGCCCGAGCCTGACAGCGACGAGGAGACCGACAACACGCCGCTGCCACCAGGGGTGAGTGCGTGCGTGTGCGTGTGTGTGTTGGGGGGGGATGAGCTTCGATGCAAGGTTGCAGGTATGCCACAGGTGTTGGCCTGAACTTTCCTGAAGGTCAACTCAGGTTGCAGTAATGCAGGGTTGGGGCTGATCAAACGCCCTGATCAAAGTTTCGCTGTACTGTGGTGAGCAGCAACGCCACTTGTTATGTGGCAGTGCAGTGCATGCGGTGTCAACAGCACATGTGTGCCTGTTCCCCTCGTCCCCATGGGGAGGATGTCCCCTTCCCACGCCCCCTGGCTCGCCGCCCTCCTCTCACACTGTGTGATGCTGCACCTGCGCCACTCTGATGACCCACCCTGTGTCACCCCCGCAGGCGCAGTACTACAGCGCCCCACACAGCCAGTACCGCTTCTTCCAGCGTCTGCTGCAGGCCTTTGTGCAAGTGGGCCTGATCGACGACAACCGCGGGCCCAGCGGCTACATGCCGGGCGCAGGCTACAGCGTCAAGGAGGCGGTGAGTCATAAGACCCAGCTGACATGCCGTGAGGGGTGACTGGTAGCAAATAATCATGCACGCTGTTCTGCTTTCGAGAGTGTTGTAGTGACAAACAGCTTTGCCTGGTGTGCTTCAACGTGGTGCAGTCTTGGTGCCGAGTAGCTGCCGTATATTGGAGTGGCAAAGCTCTGGTCGAAGCGACCAAGCAGTGCGACTCGACACCCGACTTCGCAGTGACAGCTACCCGCTGCCGGTTCTTTCCGACGCGTGTTCTGGCGCTTGTTCCGATTCGCTTCCGACTCCCACCAGCGCGGGCGGCCGGAAACTTGCCGGAACAAGTTGTGACGAGTCGGAAGGCACTCGTGCTCGGAGTGTTGCTCGGAGTGTTGCTCGTGTGTCTCATATGCCCACCAGTGCATGTGCATGTGCATGTGCCTGCACCCCCTGGCCCCTGTGCAGGTGAAGAAGAGTGTGCCCCGCTTCCTGAACCGCCTGCTGGGCCTCACACTGGCTGATCAGCAGCAGGCCTTTGGCTACTTCCAGGTACGGCTGATGAGAGGGCTCAGGACGCGGTCAGGGCTTGGATGGGTTGGGGAGGGCGCCATTAGGCTGGGGAGTGTTGCTGACATCGTCAGCAACATGATGAGGGGTGACGATCCAAGAGAGAATCACTCAGCTTGGGAGTCAGGGTGTAGGGCTTGAGCGAGAGCCTTGCTTTGACCTGGGTTTCAGGGTTTCAGGGAGGGCCTGATGCATCTCCAAGCTGCCGCTGACTTCTGCTCACACTGCCGCTGCTGCTGCTGCTGCTCGCGCTGCTGCCGCTGTCATTGCTGCCGCTGTCCATGATGCGTCGCCCACCCACAGGCTGTGTTTGATGCGACCGTGACGGCAGCAAAGTCGCGTGGCGACTACGACAGCGGCATCCGCAGGGTGGGGGCACCCCTCACACAGGTGGACAGGCGTGTGCTGCACACAGACAAGGCCTCAGGTGAGGGGGCAAGGGTCGCGCTGGCTACAGGTGGCAGTCCTGCTGGTTACAGGTGACAGCACTGCTGTACTTACGTGACAGTTCAGTCCTACCTGGCCTTTGGGTGTTTCCTGCTGCCTGTTACTGTGATGTCGTAAAGGTACCCCTAGTGCAACTGTGGGGCTTTGTTGTACAACCCCCACAGCTATTTGCGGCACTTTCTGTTCTCCTGGTGCCGCACATTCACTGGCTTGCGCAAGGGACCAAACCCAACCCCTCCCTGGCTGTGTGTGTATGTTGACACGGGAAGTACAAGCAGGGGATGTCAAGGGATGTGTGTGTTGTGCGTGTGTGTCCCGCAGGCGCCATCACAGCAGCGCTCACGCTGACGGGAGACCTGGGCCTCTCCTGGCAGGGTGCTAATGATGCCTTGCAGGAGGCAGCAGACCTGGCGGCACAGCGGGGCGAGGCAGTCAGCCCACACAAGTGAGCGGCCGCTGCTGTCCAGCACTTGGCGCAGCTTTGACGCCATCACTGGGCTGCCTGTGCTGTGCCCACATCTGTGCCGACTTTTGAAGCTTGATTCTGTCCTGACACCCAGTGCTTATCACTCTGTCCTGACTTTCAATGTTGGGAGGATTACCCGTATGCTTCCCGACATAGGTGTATGTGATATGTATACAACATGCTGTGCATCTGCCGTACTCGGGCCCAAAAGACCAGGCACTCCCTCCTCTTCACCTTGTGCATGTCTGTACTCCTCTCATCTTCAGCTGTTTGACTCCTGCTTGGCTCTCAAGAAACCTGTCCCTGTGCTCCCACCTGTCTGACCCCATCCCCCCACCCCGCAGTGGCTTCTACGTGGACAGGAACGTCGCCGAGTGGGGAGGCAGCGGCCACCCGCGCATCATGCTGGTCACACAGGTGGCACGCGAGGCAGCGGGGCAGGCACAGACCTTCCAGATACGACGCCCCAACAACGGCTTTGACAGGCACAGGAGGTCGCTAAGGGATGTGAGTTTTTGTTGTCTTTCTGCGTCATACTGGCCACGCAGTGCGTCGACGGGCATGTTGAAATACATGTGCTTTCATTATCAGGCATTTGTAGGCTTGGCCGGTACACAGGAGTTGGGCTTTTTGGCAGTTGCCGTGGTGTCACGTGGTATAAGGAGCTTCACTAGGCATCACACGGGTGACGCATTCGCCGTTTGCTGTTTGTGCTTTGCAACGCTGTCCGTGGCGGCCTGGCTGCTGCTAACTGCTGATGCTGATGCTGCTGCCGCTGCCGCCGCTGATGTTGCTGCTGCTGCTTCCCTGCTGCTTGCTGTTTTGCCTCCACAGATTCAGGACTACTGGAAGCCCCTGAAGGCCCTGGAGAGGGCCCAGACCATCTGGGAGTACTGGTACGGCTTCAGCGACACGCACTGCATGCACGGACCGAACTGCCAGCGGCGGAAGCAGGGCCAGGAGTGCCACTGGGGTGGGCGCCACGCAGAGGTGCAGATGATCAGCGGGGCTGTGCTGCCCATCTGGAAGGTGGGTGGGGGTCAGGGGGGCCCATTGATGACAGGGGACGGTGAATATCATTTGAAATATGTTGGGGCAGTTGGGTGGCAAGGCCTGTTGGGAGTCACCTGTGTTGCTTGTGACGCATTGCGGGCACTCCGAGGGCACATGGGCTGGCAGAAAGGTGAAGGAGTGGAGTTGTTTTGTTTTGTTATGAAACTCAGGTGCCTGCATGCATGGGGCTCTTGGAAATTTTCCTCTGGCGCAGCTTGAGCCCTGCCGTGTTGCACAAGCAGGCTCCAGACGATCACGACATGGCGTTCGACGGCAGAGGCACTCCCGCTCGTCCCCATTCGCCTTATTATACGCATGCATGCAGATCCTGACATGTCGCCATTGTGTCTTCTCGGCGCGTCGCAGGTGCTGCACGAGGTGGTGTCCAAGTCGCTTCACGGGCGCAACGCCGAGGGCGAGAAGAAGCGCACAGTGACGGTGCAGCGCGGCCACCTGACGGACGGCCAGCCCATCATCGGCATGACCATGCACCAGGCGGACTACGAGTGAGTGACGTTGTCGAACTAGGGCTGCGCCCGACGCTGCTGTGCTGCGTCTCTTGATGCGTCGCGAGCGCAGCTGGCAGAAACGAGCGCGCTGTTGCTGTGATCCCGGACTTTACAGCTGCCTGTGACAAGCATCCCAAAGATCAGGAGGCCCTTTGCTAGCAGGTCAACCCTGTGCTCTCCCTGCTTCATGCTCACAATGTCCCTCCGTCTGCCTCTGTCTGCCTGTGTCTGCCTCTGTCTGCCTCTGTCTGCCTGTGTCTGCCTCTGTCTGCCTGTGTGCAGCCTGGTGGTCAGCAAGATCACTGACCTGGAGGGCGAGGGTGGTGTGGAGGCTGTGGCGCGTGCCATCTGGGGCAACGACAGCATCTGGGGCAGCCTGGAGGTGAGGGGCAGTCGGGCCACAGGCATTTTGCTTCATCGTGTGCGTGTGTAGAGGCACATGCGCACCAGTGCTGCTGCTGCCTGCATCCAGTCTGTGCCGCAACTGCCTGTCGCTTGGCATGCTAGCCTTTGGAGGTATGCAGCAATGTGGCAGGAGCAGGAGCAGACTGCCATGCCATATCGCCCTGCCCTGCCTCACCACAATGGACTGATCTGTGCCGCTGCTGTTGCTGCTGCTGCTACTGCGTTGTGCCTGCAGGATGTGTGGGCCCCTGCAGATGACTTTGACGACATGGCCATGGACGCAAACAGGGGCATGCAGCTGCTGCGCAGGATGGGCGCGCGCACAGCAAACACAGCAGCAGCAGCGGCTGCCGCAGGCGACGAGGACGCAGCTGCAGACGACGATAATGACTCCTCCAGCGACAAGAGCAGCAGCAGCGAGGACGACGACGCCAGTAGCGGCAAAAGCAGCAGCAGCAGCAGTGAGGACAATGAGGATGACCAGGGCGCTGAGGCTTCGGTCACTGTCGAGGCCAGCAGCAGCAGCAGCAGCAGTGACGAGGAGGAGGAACATGAAGCAGAGCAGCTGCCGCCTCGACGACGTGCAGCGGCAGCAGCAGCGCGGGGTGCCCGTGGCAGGCTAGCGGCTGGCCGTCCTTCGCGGGCCGTCAGCGGCAGCAGGGGCGGCAGAAGCAGGCCTGTGCCCAGCAGCAGCAGCAGCGAGGAGGGTGGGGGCTCAGGCAGTGGGTGTGACAGTGACGCTGCACCTGCTGCTGCACCCCCAGCACGCGGCCGCGGCAGGCCCCCTGTGAAACGCAGGAAGAAGACTGGCATGGATGCACTTGAGTCGGCCCGGCTGGGCAGCTTGAGAGCTGCTGAGATCCGCAGCAAGAGCAACACGCCATCAGCAGCAGTAGCAGCAGCGGCAGGGGGGTCGGGTGACACCACGGCAGGGGCGCAGCGCGGCGACGGCAGGGGCGTCAGCATTGCTGCAGCGGCGGCAGAGGCAGCGGCGGCAGCAGCTGCGCGGATGCCTAGCAGGCAGCAGCAGGCCCGCAAGCAGGCCAGCGGCAGTGGTGGCGACAACAGGGAAGGCAGTAGGCCGGCCAGCAGGGGCCGTCCTGCTGCTGCCGCTGCTGCTGCTGCTGCTGCTGTTCCTGCCAGCCGAGTCCAGGAGACAGAGGTGATCGAGATCAGCGACAGCGATTGAGTGCTTTTGCTGCTGTCAGCTTCAGCCAGCAGATGCCTTATGTGTGCTGTGTGTCCCTGTGTTGATGCTCAGCACCGGTGCAGTTTGCTTGCTCTTGGTGCAGGGGCGAAGTACGCACGACGCACTGCTGTCGGCGCCGATTGTTGTGTTGGTGTCAGAACGATTGTTCCATGCTGCTTTGTGCACATGCAATACGCACCTCACTGCCTCGTGAGCATGTGAGGGCATGTTTGGACTGGTGTGTTCTGTATCACACCCTGTTACATGCCTCCATCATGATGCAGCATGCTTGGGGCTCATGTGCTTTTTATTCTCCCCATCTGGAGTGTGCTTATGCGCCTGGCCGCACTCCGTGCATGGCATGTGCATTGGCAGTGCTGGGTTGTGCACAATGCGTACAGCAATTTGCTGGCTCTGTATTGTTCAACAGCAGCAGAGCAGCACTTGCACAGCAGAACGCCTCTGGCTGCTGTGCCGCAGCAGCAGATGGAGGTGTTTGAGCGTCAGAGACCTAGAGCAGACCTGGCATTGAACTGCATGCAGACCCCGTAGCTTCTGCCTTGAGTGTGCCCTGCAGACCTTTTCGTCGACTCAGCTGTAATATGCTGTACAGTGCACCTGGCGACTGCTGCGCAGTGCGCGCGCCCAGTGCAAGCAAGCTGCTGTGCTAAGGAATTGCATAGTAAGGCATCCACGGCTGTGTCATAGACATGTGTAGTCGGGCTCACAATGAACAGCTCACATGGGGTTACAGTTGCTGTGTTTCTGGCAACCAGCCAACCTACAAAAGCATTTGACCCTTTGGACATGTCATCACTTGACGGCCAGCAGTCTGCTGAGGCCGCATGGGTATGCGACAGACAGTCAAGCGTGGCGCAGCCCGCACGGGGCTGCTTTGACAAAGTAGAGGTCGATGAGTGTTGCGATGCCCAGCTGCCCGCTAGCTAGCGCTTGACCAATTACAAGTATTATGGCGTACATACCCTGGTGAAAAGCCAATATAGCAGCAGGTTCATCATATTTGCTGTCCTTGAACTTATATATGATTGCGGCAGTTGATAGCGGCAGGGGCTCCTGGGCCGGTCCGGGCTTGTCCCCTTGAGTTACCGTATCCACCCCCGGACACACATTCTCCGCCACCTACAAGCTCTCTAATTACATTTTAAGCCTTGAAAAAGATATTGGTGTCAAAATAAACACATACAGTGTGAGTCAGTCGTCTTGGGCCGGCCAGTGTGCCTGAAACCTATGACCGGCGGAAGGAAATGGGGATGCAGGAGCGGAACGGTACCTTGGTAACCCTAATTGAGCGTTTGAACTTTTTAAAAGGTCAATTACAGTGTGTTGCATTTCTGCATGGCCTTGCAGCTTTGATACACCAGCTATCTGCTGCACGCCAACTGAACGGCAGCACATGGAGAGCTCACGCCAGACTGCTTCAGAGAAGGCGACGCAAGCAATGTCAACGCCCGTAACAGTGTGGTAAATTTTTGTCACATTCAAGTCACAGGATCTCGAGCTTTTTGAGTTGCAGCAGCAGGTTGGCGCGCACTGCAGCTGGCTTCGCAGCCTGGCCAAGGCGCAGTCTCGAAACTGTCTTCAATCAACAGTATGACCATCTGCAGGTAGGTTATTGTGGTTCCACGTCTCCTTGCTGCTCTGCAGACAGCCCACTTCCACGGCTGCCTGCTGCAGTTGACACCATGGCTGGTCAGCCCTGCTAGCAGACACGCCCTGGCTGATTGCTGCCGCAGCACATAAGCAGCATTGCCTTTTCAGCTTTCTATAACGCATTCGTGACCGTCACAGCACAGCTGAAGCCCGTTCGCATGCGTGCTGTTCAGTTCCCTTGGCAACATCAGCAGCCGTTTGAAGCAGCAGGCACTGCAATGCCACACACTGTGACCAACGCCCTGCATGCATCTCCCTGTTGGTGCTGTGCAGCTCAATCAAGCCAAAGGTGCTGCCTCAGGCACCCCAGGTGGCACACCTCAAGGACCAGAGCAGCAAGAATGACCTGCTGCGGGGCGCACACAGGCGCAGGGGAGCCCCAGACCACTCCCAGGGCCAGCAGGCTCTGCTGGACAAGCTGGAGGTGTTGGAGGATGGGCTCAAGGCACTTGGGGTGCCCAGGTGGGCAGCATGCCTGGATCCAGAGCCCGTAGCTGACAAGGCCTGGAGATGGGGCAAGCTGAAGCGGCGACACCTGAAGCGCTGGGGCAAGGCCAGGTGGGTGGAGCCTGTGGCCACAACTGCTTGCCTGTCACTTGCTGAGCAAACATCTGTGCAATGCACAGTGTGACACAGTGTCACAAGCTACTGGTGTGTCAAGAGGTGTCAGCAGAAACTGTGCCACAGTCCTGTGACAGGAAGCTAGTGCAGTGCTGCAGTACTCTAGTGCTGTACCAACGTAATGCAGCATCACAATGGCCCGTCATGTCACTTCAAACGATCCTGACGCCTTGTGCTGTTGTACTGCCTTGTATGTGCAGCCTGCGCCTGCTGGCAGACAGCAGCTGGTGGTATGTGCTGGTGGCCACCAGCAACGTGGTGGTGCTGCACCTGCAGCACCCCGAGATTGGTGAGGACGAGCTGGTGCTCAAGGTGGTCCCTGACGGGAGGGGCTCTGCCTACAAGCAGTTATGCAGAGTGACTCAGCGCTACACGCAGCAAGGGATACCAAGGGAACCCCAGGTTTCAAGTGAAAGTTGCAGCCGGCAGTGTGACTCCGGACCCCAGACCAGAAATGCCATGTTGACCACAGCAGCTGCAGCTGGTGGCATTGATCTTGTGCTTCTCAGGGCAAGAGTAAACAAGGCTTGTGACTGCTGCAAGGGCTGGAATTGCCTACATGCATGCCAGGTCCCGGGTGCCAGGTGCATGCATGTTGCGTGATGCTTGACCCAACCCTCTGTCCCAGCATACCTCGACATGTCACTCAGTCACTCAAGGCCTCCCACTGCTGCTGCTGGCCACCCCTCCACCCACTGCACTGCTTTCCTGCAGACGCTGAGTGCAGTGAACGCCCGGCTGGGCCTGGAGCCCTCCCCCCTATACGCCACCCTGGGGGCGGCCTGGTTTGACAACGCACACATGTACGAGGTCATTCCGTACGCGGGCAAGAGCCTGCCAGACTACATCAGGCACAGGACCGCCATGGTGCTGAGCATCGACGATGCTGCAGCAGGCGCCACACACTGCAAGAGCGTCAAGGAGGGCGAGGAGACGCCGGTGCAGCAGGCTGCAAGGGCCATCAACACCCTGGAGGCTGTGGACCTGACAGAGTTCCTGGTGTGCATGCTGCTGTCCATCCAGAAGTTCCAGAAGCAGGTGAGAGAAGCAGGCCCCTTCAAGGCTGGCGCTGACTGGCATAGCGTCAGGAGCTTCTCATTCTATGTCAAACACCCACTGGCAGTTCACTGAGCCGATGAAAGTTGACAGAGTTGAGGACAGGTTCAGGCCCTGGCAGTCAGTAAGTTCGACTGCCATTACTGCTACTAGGCAGCCGCATGGATTGTCCAATACGATGGCACACCGCAAAGCAGTGCTGCAGGGCTAGCTCCTAGGCAGTCTCCCTCTGTGACAGTGCTGCCAGCAGTAAGCATGGTCAGTCAGCAGTGATGAGTGCTGTCTGCATCAAGCCACACAGTCATGCTACATGTGCAGGCTGCAGGCTGCTATGACACCCGGTGGCAATGGAAGCAGGCTTCCAGCTCCTGTGACTGCTGCCCTGATGTACAGTGCTGACGTGTCGCTTTCCGCTCCGCCTGCCCTCTCACTTGATGCCGCCTCCCACCCACAGAACCCTGGGTGCTGCTTCCTGGACTGGAAGGACACCAACGTGGTGGTTGACAACAAGACTGGCATGTTCACCATCATCGACTTTGGTGGCTGGCAGGTGATGATGCCGCGATCAGCAGCAGAGTGCCTGGGCATCATGACTCCAGGTGAGGGCCACACAGTCATGATGACATCACACCACTGAGGCTGATTTAATCACAACATGGTGCTGTTGCCTGAGGCAACATCAGGCTGCCAATAGTGCTGTCCGACAGTCATCGCTGCATCAAAAAAGTTCCGTACTTGTTTTGAAAAGCCACGGCAGGCCTGCCGTGCTTGAATTGAGTCTCCAGCCTGAAGCATGCCATCAAGCCATCAAGCCATCAAGGCAACCCCAGTGCTGGCAGCAGTGAGGCTCCTAGGAGCAGTGAGGCTTGATGGCTTGATGACATGCTTCAGGCTGGAGACTCAATTGGACACTCGTGCCGCAGCGGCTCGCAACATACTGTAGTACAGGCCAAACAAGTGACATGGACTTCTGGGTGATCCAGAAAACAACTGGAGTGAATGCATGAGTCATGTCATGGCCAAAACAAACCCCACAGTAGATGGATGGAGAGAGAAAGAGCCGCACCGCACTTGCTGCCAGCACACAAACTGCGGAGCGGCCTCCTGCTGACCTAACATGCATGCCCTGGCTGCTGCTGACGTCTGCCTGGCAGGCTTCTGGGACCCCATCTGGTGCCTGCTGGATGTGGACGGCAGGGTGCGCCTGGAGACCCTGGAGGGCGTGATGCCCCACATCAACGCCACCACAGATGTGGCCCAGATGCTGCTGGTGGCCCTCAAGCTGGCTGGCCACTACCCACAGGCCCTGCAGGCAGCAGCCAACGCAGTGGGCAGGGCAGCAACCCCCGAGGCGCAGCGCCAGGCGAGCGAGTTGGCAGCATACGCTATGCGTAAGTGGGTCACCAGCCTGACAGCGGACTCACCAGAGTGGGCGGCAGCCCCCGTGCCCCTGCGCCAGATGCTGTGCGACGCGCTGAGCCTAGACCTCAGCAAGCGGCCCTCCCTGCAGTCCATCCTGTATCACCCCTGCCTGGCCGAGGCGACGGCGAGGGTGCAGGCGCGCGTTGGGCAGCAGCGACCACGCATGCAGCAGCGCCTGGCAGCCATTGAGGGCTACATGGGTGAGCAGCTGGGAGACACCAACCACCTGGAGACTGTGCGCAGCGCGCTGCAGGCCCGCAAGGATGCACAGGACAGGGAGGAGGCAGTCCTGATGCAGCAGTATGCACTGCAGCAGGTGCAGCTCACCCGACAGATGCAGGCGGAGCTGCGGGCGCAGCATGAGAGGCAGCAGGCAGAGCACTGCTCTCAGGCTGAGCAGCTGCGCCTCCGGGAGGCGCAGCAGGGGGCGCAGCTGGAGCAGATGTTGGGGTGGGCTGAGAGCCTGCAGGCACAGCAGCAGCAGCAAGAGCAGCGGCAGCGTGAGCAGGATGAGCGACAGCAGCAGCAGGACCAGCGCCAGCGTGAGCAGGATGAGCGGCAGCAGCAGCAGGACCAGCGCCAGCAGCAGCAGGGCGAGCAGCAAAGACAGCTAGCCAAGCTGCAGGTGCTGCTGCAGGCACAGCACCAGCAGCAGGGCGAGCAGCAAAAGCAGCTGGCAGAGCTGCAAGTGCTGCTGCAGGCACAGCACCAGCGGCAGGTCAAGGAGCAGAAGCAGCTGACAGAGCTGCAGGTGCTGCTACAGGCACAGCAGCAGCGGCAGGAGGAGGAGAAGCGAAAAATGCAACACGAGCAGACATGGCAGCATGAAGAGCGGGAACGGTTGGCGATGTGTGCGCAGCAGCAGCAGCAGCAGCAGCAGCTGCTGCAGCCAAGCCACATGCAGCAGCAGCTGTACAGCAGCCACTACCACCAGCAGCAGCTGCAGGCACAGCAGCTGCAGGCACAGCAGCTGCAGGCACAGCAGCTGCAGGCACAGCAGCAGCAGCGCCAGGAGCGGCCCCTGAAGGCAGTGAAGGTGCTGGCATACCCTCCTCCACCCCAGGTCCACTCTGGTCCCAACACCCCACCAGGTGCCCTGCCCACACAGCAGCCTTGCCTGCAGTCACCAACAGACTCACCAGGCCCAGCGCACAGAGGCGCACCAGCAGTCACTGTGGCCCCACCACCCGCAGCCGCCTCAAGCATGGCTGGCTCTGCAGCCGCCGCTGCTGCTGCCGCTGCCGTGCCACACCCTGCTGCTGCAGCTGCTGCCGACCCTGTCGCTGCCGCTGTGCCTGCAGCAGCAGCAGCAGGGTATGCAAGCCCGCCCGCTGCCGCTGCCTCTTGTGGGCGTGTGGGTGAGCAGGCGTGCATGCGTTTGAAGGTGATGCTGCGCAGCGCACGCCAGGAGTATGAAACCAGGCAGACCCTGCCAGCTGGCATTCATGCCTGGTAGGGGCCTGCAGGTGGCTTGTGTGCAGGCTGGCAAGTGTGCCTGAGGCCACGCGGGGCCAATCGGGGATCAAAACCCTAAGGCGT
>QAXK01010939.1:0-11111 GCA_004335735.1 Chlorella sp. KRBP | reverse complement strand
CCCCCAAAAACCCAGGAGCCCCTCACTGCTCACCTGCACCGCCCCTGTCTGCATACTGTGAATACGACCTGATGGGCTTCCCGCTCACATCCACGCACAGAGCATCCTGCGCACAGCAACAGCAACAGCAGGGGACAGTCAAGGCTGAGTCAGAGAGCTCTCAAGGACAGAGGCATGCAAACAAGCATGTGCGATGGGGTTGTGGGCTCTGTCACTCGCTTCAGCATGTCTGTCTGACAGGGTGAAGTGGCCCTGTGGCAAGGTACTGCAGCCACACCCCCAGCCACACACTTCCCGTGTCAGCACAGTGCCAGGTGTAAGCCCAGCAGCAGGACACTCCAACCACCGCACATCGGGCCAGCACCCTCTCCCACTCAGTTCTTCACATCCCCTGGAACAACAGCTTGTGGTACCAAATCAAGTTGCTGTCCATTGTGCGGCTTTTATAGTGTAGCATTCCTCTCAGTCTTCGACCACACTTGCAGGGTTTTCAGTCTTCGACCGCCCTTGCAGGAACGCAATGTGTGCACTTGCCACCCCAGCAGCACCCCCTGCCCACCTGTGTGAGCTTGACAGGGTAGACATCCATGTTGCGGCATGTGTTGGAGGGTGTGAGAGCCCTCAGCACTGGGTTGTTGGGGTACCACTCCTTGATGGCACCATCCTTGAGGCTGAATGTGCTGCCAGTGGCTGGGCACTCAATGGCAAAGTCCTGGGTGAACTTGGCCTTGATGAAGCCTTCACTGTAGGCACCCTCGGCTGGGCTGCGTGCCTCAATGGCATAGATTTCGTTACGGTACCAGAACATCAGCACCTGCCTGCCCTCGACATCGAACTCCTTGCGGACACCTGTGTGGAACAGCAGCATGAAGGCTGTCCCGAGTCAGCAGCTGCTGCAGTCCACAAGTGAGAGAGAGGGCTGGCGTTGTGGCTGGTTTGTTTGGCTTGCCTTGAAGCACCTCGAGGTGTGGAGTGTTTCGAACGTATATGAAGCGTTGTTATGCTGTGGCAGACAAAAGCTGGCAGCGACTCACCCTTTGGCAGGTCCTCTGGCCTGCAGACTGGCACCCAGTTGTCGCCCTGGGGGGCAACAGCAGCAGCCTTGCCTAGCTGAACCTCCTCAACTGCGGTACAGGAAGCTAAAAATGTAAGATCAATATAGTTTGGGCAGTGTACACCTGGTCTGCTGGGAGTGGTTGTGGTGATGCACCACAAGTGGCCACAAGCTCGATTCTCACCCTTCTCCTCTGCTGCAGCGCGCACTGCCACCAGGCGTGCCTGCTTGCGTGATGAAACAGCTGCTGCATTGCTAGATCTGCTCTTGATAGCCCTCAGCGATGCACCACGGAGACCCGCAGGAAGCACTGCGCTGTGTGTGGAGCGCTGTGTGTGCGTGGTGGTCCTTGTGTGGAGGGCAGCCATGTCTGCAACTTTCTGTGTTCGAAAAGTACTTCGATGCTGGTGAAAGTTCGTACGTGTGCAATTGGCCTCGAAAGGTGGAGTCCCTGCCTATGAGCGGTGGTCGGTTCGCTGAGTGAGTGTTTGTGTGAGGTGCAGGCTGGTTGAATCAATGGCATGCTGCGGTTGTGCTCTGCATGTGCTTGTGTGTACATTGTTTGTTGTTAACCCGCTAGTTTGCGGAAGTTGCTGGACAGTGACAGGCCAGGTAGATCACTTCGTCACCGCCAGAGCAGACCTGCATGGACAGCCGTCCTCCACCGTAACCTTTCCAAGCAGACTCTAAGTGGTTATATAGGTGCAGCTATGGCAGCAGGTGCTAGTGGCAGTGCAGGTGTGCAGAAGAGCCTAGAAAGGATCAATGCACAGGTGAGCAGGTTCTGCAACAGCATACTTCACAATCTCGGCTTGACCTGGTTGCAACTGGTTTGGAGCAAATGAAAAAAAACACTGGCATCAGCTGCAATCAATGTGCCTGCTGCAGGTGGCAGCAGGAGCTTTCTATGAGGCACAGCAGATGTACAAGACGGTCTATCACCGCTACAAGAGCCGCAAGCAGCTGCAGGATAGCTACCTCGTGCTGAAGTCAGGCGCAGAGCAGCAGCTGGCCAGCCACCAGATCAACTGCGGCATGGAGCTAGCCAACATGCTGCTGGATGCCTACACAGCCAACCAGGAGCCAGCCAACCAGGATACGCTGGGCAGCATCCAGGCGATCCTGCAGGCTCTGCCGCAGCCTCTGCAGCTTGCAGACCCAGACAGCACCTCAGAGCTTGAGGAAACCAGCCGCTTCGTCATGGCAGCGCTCAAGTGGGCTAACAAGCATGGGGCAGTAGCAGCAGTACAGCAGCTGCATGACACCTATGCTGCATGGATATACGCTGCCTTTGGCTGGCGCCAGTTCAGCAAAGCTGCGCTGCACTACAGCCGAGGTGCAGATGCAGCAGCATATGCCGCAGCTCTCGCTGCAGTCAGCAGCCAAACAGGCGGCCAGGAGGCAGACTTGTTTGTCACTCGAGCTGTCCTGCAGACGCTGGCGTGTGCGCATGCAGCAACACAAGACAGGCAGCTCAAGCATGCAGCAGACTTGCTGGACACCTGCAAGCAGCAGCAGCCGTCACTGGCAGACGCGCCATTGATACACTTCTGCCAGCTGCTGCTGCAGGCTCTTGCGCTGCGCAAGCCGTCTCTGGTGACGCTGCTGCAGGACCGCTACCAGCCCAGCTTAGATGTTGACCCCAGCTTCGAGGCCTTCCTCAGCAGCATAGAGCAGACGTACTTCAACATACTGCCATCTGGTGGTGCTGGTGGTGGGTTGCTGGGAGGTCTGCTCAAGTCCCTGCTGGAGGGAGATGAGCTGGGTGGCGATTGATCGACAAGCCCGAGGGGCGTGTGGTGGTCCCACAGTGTTTGAAGCTTGTTGGGCTGGTTGGGCTGGCTGTGCTGTGCTGTGGGCTGCCATCTGCACAGATGTGTGCCGCATGATAAGATGTCGTCTGCTGCAGCACGTACTGTGTTGTCAGGCAAGATGTGATGTCGACAACCATGGGATGGTTTCAGCACTGGCATTCGTGTGTCTTTGCTCAGCAGTGTGCCTTGATGGCACATGCGTGGCCATGCACAGCAGCACTCCCCTGTTGGTCTCGTCATGCCTCCATGTTACAGATGTCTGAGACACTATTGCCGCCTGCTATGTTGCGCACGTGCATGGTGTGTGCATGGCCCAGATGGCTATGCTGATGCTGCAAGATCCTCTGCTCATATCATGTCATGATGGTCTTGAACTCCTTGTAATCCAAGAAGCCAGACCTGCGCAGTGCAGCAGACCAGCCAGTACACAAGCAGCCATCTATCAGCCATTTGGTCGGCACTATGGCCTGTTATTGTTGAGGGCAGGGTTATGTTTGCATGCGGATTGCACGGGGATAGCCAGCCAGTTGAGTCTGCCTAGTGTGCAACACAGAGCACGTGGGAAACTGCCTTGTGCCGCCATGCCAACCCCATCATCTACCCCACCTGTCATAATCCACTTCCTTTATCAACCTGTCAATGTCCAGTGTCAGCTCAAAAGCCTGCAAGCACAACATGGGTCATAAACACACCTTTCCGTCAGACAGCACAGAGGATTGATGTGACAATGCTGCAATGTAGTTGTGCATTAGCACTGCAGCTGCAGAGCTGCTGCAGGTGTTGATGGGTTAATTCAACTATGTCGACCAACCCGCACAGTGCTGCAGATGACTGACTTGGCAGGCCGCTGCACTGCAGTCTCAGCTGCCCCAGCTGTCGTTGTGAGTAGGGTTCTGTCATGTACATCCAGCTGCTGGTGTGGCTGAGGTAGCAGCCAGTGCTGACCAACGCCCTGTGCCTACAGGCTGTTGTGCCGTGGCTAGCTCAGACAAGCACTGCAGTGGACCGCGGCACCGCAGCGACTGCCCATGTGCTCGCTCACCTTGATGGTGGCCCGCAGCTTCTCTGATGAGATCTTGCCTGTCTTATCGGGCTGCAAAGCATACACATGGGTGTTCAGACGTATTCACACAGCCCCCAAGCCTACAACACCTCAACTTGCTCACAACATCGCACACTGCAGGTTGCCAGCTGCAGCAACGGGTTGCTAATCATTGCCATGTCAGCACATGCTACGTAGCCCAGCTGGCACATGTCATGCATGTGACGGTCACCCTGGCAGCACATGCTTACGTTGCCGCCAAGTGCAACAAAGGCACCCAGCGTGTCTGCCTCGTCCTGGTTCTTGGCTGTGGCTGCTCGATGCTTGGTGATCACATGGCAGAACTCCTGAAAGTCAATCTCCCCACTGTTGTCTTGGTCAACCTGCACACATGGTTGATACAAGCATCACCACGGTTTGGCTGGCAATTGACTTCAACGGCTGATCTCATGAGTCTGTCCTCAAGTAGCGACAGCTAAATACACACTATCATCAGCTTTGTTGCGCCAAGCAACTGCCACCTGCATGTAACCGACTGCATGTATGATGTGTGTGCAGACATACCTCATGTACGATGGCAAACAGCTCCTCCTCTGTTGGACTGTGGCCCATGTGTTCTAGCGCTGTCCTCAGCTCCTTGACATCAATTGTGCCAGATCCTGCTCATCAACACAATGGATTGAGCATGACATTGCATATGTATGTATCGACTGTGTCCAAGCAACAGGGTGCTACATGCATGGTCTGACTATGCGACCAGCGAAGTCGGCTTCAGTTCTGAGCAGTTGTTCAACAGCAGCTTGTGCACAGTCCCTGCAGGCCTCACCATCCTTGTCGAATTGCCCAAAAACCTTTCTACAGAGTTGTATTTCCTCTTCAGATAGGTTTGCTTCTCCAGGCATGCTTATGTGCTGCTTGCAAACAATCAGCTGTCTCCCGCGCCAAGGCACGTTGATCGCAGAGCGATGACTTGGAACCGGTTTGAGTGATAAAAAGATACTGCAATCCAATACCACTGGACTTCATTACAATTTGCAATAGTGAGACGCCCACGTCAGCTTGCTGGGATCGGTAACGGTCCCAGAAACATTTGGTCACCTGCTGCTGTTCGGATACTGAGTACTGAACCATGTATGAGATGGCCTGTTCTGAGCTGTACCTTCCCTTCTGACAGCTTAATCTACGATCTTTGGGTGAAACGGTGCATCCACTGCCGCAGACCGTGAAACCAGCCCTGCTGGAGGGGCATTGGCTCAGCAGCTCTGCTGGCAGCAGCAGCAGCAGCAGCATCTGCAGCAGCAGCAGCAGCAGCATCTCTGGCAGCAGCAGCTTCTGCCTTTGCTGCGCGCTTAGCCTTGATGTCCGTGTACCACTGTATATGCTGTTGTACTGCCAGCTGCACATCCTCGTCAGCATACAGGAAGCGCGGCAGCACCCTCTTGCTCCACAGCTCCCAGTCAGGGTGCAGCAGCAAATCGTTGATTGCAGCATTGAAGACCTACAGCATTGCAGGACAGGAAGAAATTGGCAAAGTCAGTCTGCATGCCCGGCTCCAAGTCTGCAATGTTGATCCCTGCCGTATGTTGCAAAGCTCCACACCCTCTGTCAATTGGTCAGGTTGTAAAGGGAGCAGGGCTTGCAGCTGCAGCCTGCACACACTGCCGCTGTGCTGTCCCGGTCACACAGCTGAAGCAGCTAGAAGGCAACCCCCTTACCTTGCTCCTGAACTCCTCTCGCAGCTGCTGACCTCCCTCCCTCAGGCTGAGCCTGTCTCCTGTGTACCTGGACACCAGTGGGGTGTCAAGGCCCCAGCCTGTTGGGAAGGGTGCAAACTGGCTGCCATAGAGCAGCAGGCTGTGAGGGGGTGCACGGGGCAGGGTAACCCGACCAGGTGCAGACAGGGACATGTCCAGCAGCTCCTGTAGTGCTCGCAAAGCAGTACACACACAAGGAGGTTGAGGCCAAAGTACAGATCAGATTAAGGTCCTTCAAGCTTGTACCTGGCCTTCAAAACTCGTTGCAGCTTCCAGCAGCCATCATCTTCTTGAGTGCAACCACCAGTACAGCCTGGATTGAGGACTGAATCCAGAGTGTACAGCCGAGCTCAAACCGTGCTCACTGGTGGGACCACGACTGTGGTTCATTTCACTGTTGAACACTGCTGAGGACCTGGCTGCATGCAGCTGAGAGGGCACAGGCACAGGTCACTGCAGGTCCCCTGAGGGTCCCAGGCGTGCTGCCAAGAAAACTGAAAAAACTAAACATCAAAATTGAAATGAATAAATCCTAAACATGCCTGCAAGCCTCAGCACTCACCCTTGGCATGATGCCCCTCACAATCGCCACAGCTGTCCCCACCATGTGCCTGATCTGGTGCAGCATGAAGGAGTCGCCACACACCTCCAGGCGGACGCAGGGGACACCCCCTGCATCACACACATCGGCGACATGGTTGAGGATGCCTCATCACAGTACCGCACCAAGAAACATGGAGCCCTAGGCCTGTGCTGTGCATATGACTGTGTTCAGTAGGTGATGGTAGTGCTGGGTTTCAAGATGAGTCTGACCCGGCCTGCCAACCCCTGCACTCTCTACCCAGCACCGCTGCCCAACACCCCTACAGATCTGCTCTTGCTGTTGTGCATGCGCCTCACCAGGTACCAGTGGCTTGGGGTCATCAGCAGTGAAGTGGCGCATCAAGCGGTAGTGGCTCTTGACCACAGGGTCATTGGGGTCAGGTGCACTCATGAACCTGACCTGCAGGCACACAACAGCACACAGCACACAGCATCACCAACACACATCACAGGCAACACGCTACACATGACTGCCTTCATCTTCCATCTGCCACTGGCATATGACATATGCCAGCTTCTGATTGCAGCGGCTGCCCACTTGACTCGAAGCCAGCGCTATCAAGCCTTCCCAGACATGCAAACACAGGTGTGCCATCACAACAGCCTGCAGCACACTGGCACAGCAGCAGCTGTAGACGCCGTGCAAGTGAGTCAACACCGTCACGCTACAGCCCTCACCTGCTGCCTCCACTGCAGCTCTGGTGGTACAGGGCCTTCACCAGAGTATTCTGCTGCCGCTGCCGCAGCATACAGGGCTGCTTCTGCTGCCACCTCTGCTTCAGACTCCTCCCCATCATCCGACACTACCCCCTTGGCCTTCTGCTGCTGCGGCTTGGGCGCATCAGCGTCTTCAGTGCTCTCAGAGATGCTGCTGCTGCTGCTGGGCTGCATGTCTGCGTCAGTTGTGCTTGTGCCTGCGTCAAGCGACTGTGTGGACTCAGGCGAGGTGGTGGTGGTGGTGCTGGCATCTGCCTCAGTCTCTGTACTGGCCTGTGCAGCTGCACGTGCCGCGCGCCTCTCCCTTTTTGCTTGAGCTGCAAAGCAAAGAAAGTACGTATGTTGGCACAGGGGCACATCAGCAGGCAAGCCACGCAGTACAGGAGAGCCCGCATGGTTCGCAGCAAACCCTGTCATCATTGCCTGGTCACAGCGAGATCAACCCCAGGTTCCCTTGGGCTGCTCCTCCTGGTGTTCTGGGGTTTGGACCATCCTAACTTAACCTTCAGGGAACCTGACCCCTGTGCAATGCAAAAGAGTTGTGCCTCTAGCTCAATGAACACCAAGGTCGAGCTACAATACAGCTGCAAATCATCGGACTCACCTTTGGCTCTCTGGCCAACATACTGGCTCCTGTTACCCGCATAGTTCTGGAAAGGCTTGTAGCCGCAGTACGTCTGCAGTACGTCCCGCAACAAGGCCAGCTTTGCCTGGTCGTCAGGGCTGCTTCCATCTGGTGTGTCTAGGCCCAGCACATATGCAGGGAGGTAGTACTCATACGTCCTGGTGCCACACCAGCGGCGTGCATTGAACGACTTGTTGGTGCGCTGTAGGGACACACCAATGTGATGTGCACGGCAGCAGAGGCGGCGGTAGCAGAATCAGGGGCGGTGGCAGCTTGGTGTGTACCTGTCTGTGCTGACACTGCAAGACACCGGCGTTGTGATGCCGCTGAGACCAGACAGTGACACTGCATGGTATTGCAGGCAGGCCCCGGACATGGAAGGCCCTGCAAAGCACAGGCTGCTGCAGCTGCAGCTCAGTTGCTGTGGCCGCATGCCTTCACTGCAGCAACACAAACATAGCCTGAATGAGCACGTGCTGCCGACACACCTGCACTGCGAATACACAGACGGCATCTGGCAAGTGCTCATTGATGGCCCTGGCATAGCTGATGCCTTCACAGTCTGCAGCAGGCAACAATTGCGGTCCCCACAAGCTCAGCACACTAACTGATGCTGCCATGGTGCCAGCTGTAGATGGAATGCGTGTTTGTTACTTGTGTGGACCTGATGTAGCTCACTGCTTTGTCTCCACAACGCCCTGCTTGCTGCAATGCCCTGTCAGCATCACTGACGGTCACACTGCAGGTCTCTGCATGTGCAGCCCTGCACAACTGCTTTTGCTGTGCAGCGGAGCAGCACATGCAATGGGCGGCTGCGCCTGGCTGGATGGGATGTGTGAAACACGCCAAGGTCACTGGACATCTACGTGTGCACTGTGCGGCTGCTGGGCAGCAGAGAAGCTTGCCATGTCATTGCTGAGTCCCTTACAATGCATGGGCGCCCGCCCCTTACCTGTGTCATAGTCCTCGTCATGCATCAGGATGCGCAGGCCTATCACAGTTGCCAGTGAGTGCACGCCCTTGTCTGTCCTGCTGCTGCGGCTCCACTTGGTCTTCCTGCATATGGGACCCCCAACGCATGCCCAGAGCCCTTGCAGCTTCTGCTGTGGTACGATTGCTGTTGCGGCAAGGCACACATTGTGTGCAAGTTCCGTAGAAGGCTCGACCGTTTCAAGTGTGCTGGCAGCGGGGGTGCGAAGGGGTGCAGGCTATGTTCAGCTGATGCCAGTGCTGCCAAGGTGCATGCATCATACACCAGGCCGCTGCCTTCACGCATGTGTGCCTTACCCGACAACCCTATGTCCTTGCGTATTGCAAGTGTAGTGAACGGCCTGCGGAATCCAGAGCACACCTGAAGTCACCAAAGTTGGCTTCAGTGATCAAGCCAGCCTTGAAGATGGCCTTCTCCAGCACACCCTCTATGGTGGCCAGCTCAGGCAGCTGCCTGTTGGCCTGCAGACCTACAGCACAGGACACAACACCATTTGTGCCTCAGCAGGTTGCTTGGATTGACAGGAGGTCACAATGTGGTGGAGGCCTGCCCCTCAAATCTGGACTCGAACACAAGTAATAACTGCCGGTCCAACCCCACTGCCGTGCAGCTGCATCAGGGCACCACTGCTGCTGCAGCATGAATTCATTTCAGCAAGTGTTATATATCCAGAGTGCTGCTCACCAGTGTAGTTGGTGCCAACATAGCCCACATGCAGGGCCACATTTCGCTTGACTTTCTTCTTCACTCCTTCTGCGCTGCTGCTGCTGTCTAGACTGGATTCCTGTGCTGCGCCTGCTGCAGCGTGCCCATTGGTCTGCACCACGCCGGACTGTTGCGACCATTCTGCCATTGGTTGCACAGGTGCAGGGACTTGTACATCTCCTCCTGCCGACTGCTGCTGTCCTGGTGCGTCAGATGAGATCACTGCCTCGCTGTTTGAGACCATGCTGCAGGGACGAAACAGACTGTGGGGCCGCGGTGTTGGCAGCAACTGGCAGACTGCTACTTGGCTTCTGTGCAGAATGTGTGGGCTGAGCTTCCCTGCTGACAGATGCATCATGGCTGGACTGGCTATTTGGGTGGAATCAAGCCTGACGAATCATACTGAAGTGCTCAGTCAGTGTATACGCAACCTTGGGAGCAACAGCTCAGCTGCACTGTGCTGCTGCCAGTGCTACTGCTGCCAGCGACTGAGGTGTGTGGCGAGCGAGCAAACGGCCAACGAATGGCTATAAAAGTCTGGTACGAAATGATTGATATGGCTCCATGCATATAAGCATAGCCTCAGCACAAATGCGCCCGGTTGCTCGATGTTTGACCGCCAGCGGTTGACTCGCCTGCAAGCTCAGATAACTTCCGTTCTAGCAGTCTCGCCACGGACACAAAACAAGGCATACTTACAGTTGCATCCGTTCATAGTTCCTTTCAGCGGTGACAGATTCAGCACCGTGCGAAATCAAGGATCCAGTCTTGACAGCATGACAACACCCCACTGGCATGACATGCCAGCCAGGATGCCAGCCTGTTCAGGCTTGCACACCCTGCAGTCAGCATAAACCAACGAAAATGATGCAGCCAAAGCACAATATACACCGTCTTTTGAGGTTGTGCTGTACACTTGTGCAGTGTCACGACCAACCCATCATGGCGTGTGAAGCACATACCATGCCAGCCAAGTCACCCAGGTGCAGACTTCATGGTTCATCTAGCACTTCTGCGTGTGTGACACAAACTGACGACACATGTAGGAGGCTCACTGAGCACCAGTTGGAGGCACAACCCGGCAGCAGGTGCCAGGGCCTCTATGCAGGATCATGGCAGTTGGGACCGTCCAGGGCATGACACTGGCAATACCGTACCCTGGTTGCCATCTGACCAAACCTGGCCGCCTGGCACAATCCAAAGATATCATTCAGCAGCGGCAAACGGGCGTGTACGTCCCCTGCTTGGGCCTAGACTACTCCGCACCATGTGAAGGAATGCATCGTTGTTAGCGCCTGTCGACAGGAACAAGCCAGCACGCATGCCAAACAACCACATTGCAGTGGTCTTGTCTGCATGCATGCCTGCTGTGAAGCAAGCTCACATGAATCCATGATGCACACCATATGTACAGTCAGCACTTCACACCCCCAAAGCGGCTGTAGCCATGAGCTGCTGCCCTGAGGCCCACCACAGCCCATATGTCGCACACCAGCTTGCTGTCCAAGCTATACACGTAACCCATGTCAATCCCTTCTGGATCCTTAGGGCGCAGGATGGATGGATGCCGGGCCAATTGGAACGCACACTGCAGCCTCTCCTTGTCATAACCCATCATGCCCCACCCCCGCTGTGCGCTTGCTGCATCAGATCGCAACATTTTCAAGCCTTCTGCCCCAGTACCCTTGTCCACCACTTGCTGCTTACCACCTGTCGTTGGTCCCTGCTTCTCTGGCAAGGTTCCAGTGAGCGAGCAGGCTGCAAAGCCGTCGGATGAAGCCACACCTGCAGGTGCTCCTGTTGCTG
>QAXK01010937.1:0-13495 GCA_004335735.1 Chlorella sp. KRBP | reverse complement strand
GTTGCAACGGCTCTGCTCAGCAACAGCACTGCCAGTCGAGTTGACGCATCCACAGCCACATGGCTATGCTGTGTGTGCGCATGCCTCCAAGACTGTCACAGTTTTCAGCCTCTTGCAGCTGAACACCGTCAGTGCTTCCAGTCTCCGCAGCGCCACCCACACCACTGCAAGTTGATCCATTAACGTGCGGACAACCTCACCCAGCTGTGCTGTTTGTGTGCTGTCCAAAACGCATTCATGCAGACTGCTGGCCGGCACACTTTTGATGGCGATGGCCAGATTGTGGTGTTCTCTTTTGACGGCAGCGGCAAGGTCCGCTTCACCAACAAGTTTGTACGCACAAGAGGCTTCCTGGACGAACAGGTGGGTCCTGCATGCAGGGCTGTATGACATTGACGCGTGCACTGTGTGCGCTTCCCTTTGCTCAGTCTCCCACACTTTGCATACCTCCCGCACCCTTGTCTTGTCTTGTCTATAGCATATGGAGGTATAGCCCAAGGCCTCACTGACAGTGCTTGCCCTCTTGTTCTGTTGTGTGGCGTTCTCCCCACACGCCAATCCTGCAGGCGGCCGGCCGCCCAGTCCACAGGACTGCCTTCACACAGGGTGCAGCAGATGGCAGCCTGCTGTTCAACCCCTTTGACATGCAGATGAAGAACGTGGCAAACACAGGGGTCCTGCACTGGGGCAACAAGCTGCTAGCTCTGTACGAGGTGAGGAAGAGGGCTGTTGTGCCTGCTGTAGTTGGGTTGTGCCGCCCTGGCTGTGTGCCTAGTTGGGCAGGTAGCCAACACAGGGGTCCTGCATTGGGGAAACGAGCTGCTGGCGCTGTATGAGGTGACACCACACGTCCTAGGGTTTAGCTGGCCCTGGCTTGGGGGTGTTGCATGGTTGGGCCTGTGCTGCAGGGTTTGGGTCAGGATGCAAGGCCCTGAACCCAAACCCCTGGCCGTTGCAAGCAGTGAGCCGAACCTCCACATCATAAGGGAGCTTATGGCTGCTGCTGCTGCAGCATCTGGGTCTGCTGTGATGCCTGTCTGTAGCTGACTGCAAGGCATGTGGCTGCTGCTGTGCTGGACCTGCAGAGCAACATGCCGTACGAGCTGGATGCAGCAACACTCAACACCTTTGGGGAGTGTGACATGAATGGGCAGCTGCACTCACCAGTGCTGGCAGCACACTACAGGGTCATGCCTGGCGGGCAGCAGCAGCAGCAGCAGGTGACGCCCCTGACCCAGGCTCCAGACGGCCGCACACTTGTAGGCTTCAGCTTCAACACCAGCTTTGGCAGTGGTGGCGCCGACATGATCTTCTATGAGTTTGCAGGTGGGTTGGGGGGCCGGCAGCATGGGACGTGCTGCTGTCAGGACGCTTGCAGCATGCCGTGCCTCAAGCAAGTGTTTGTGCTGCCACCAGCTCATGAAATGCGGCTGTGGTGCGCAGCGGTTGTGCTTGCTCGCTGTAAGCCAGTGACAAATGTGGTGTCGCATACACCGCCCAAGTGCTCGCGCTTGCTGTGTGCGTAGCTGGCAGGAGGCCCTTTAAGGCACAGCATCATGTCAATCCCCTGTGTGTGTCACTCAAGGATGTGTGTTGACGCCTGCGTGTATGTCACCCTCCCTGCAGAGGACGGCAAGCTGCGCCATGCGCCCCAGCACCACGACCTTCCAGGCGTCATCATCGCCATCATCCATGACGTCGTGGTGACCGAGGACTATTACGTCATCGTGGTTGGCCCTATCGACTTCTCCATGTCCAAGTTTGTGACGCAGTACATAACCAGCCGCTGCTCCATTGCGGAGTGCATGGAGTACAAGCCTCAGGAGAAGCCCACCACGGTGCACCTGGTGCCCCGGCCAGGTGGCAAAGCAGGTAAATGTGCTGGGTTGCAGGACGTTGAGGGGCATGCCGCCGCAGGTTCAGTGTGCACATGTGCTTGTTGGCCTGGCGGCACATCTGTGCTTGTCTGAAGTTGAGACCATGTGTGGGAAGACCTCAGTGTCGGTTTGTGGTTATGGTTGCCCTGGAGTGGTGGAGTTGCATGTGTCTGTGGTAGTGAGCGCTTGCTTGTGTGCGGGGTGTCGGAACATGCCGTAAATAGTGCTTCCCAGTTGCTCTGGCAGCCGGCACGGTCTGCACTGACGCACGATCTGCACTGATGCATTGGGTCACTACTGAGAAGCTCACCTGCTACTAGCAGTAGCTTGATGATGGCGATGATCGGCAGAATCTCTGTGACCCATTGTGTCAGACCCCCTATGGAAGGGCCCTCATCACCCTGACAATTATGTGTTGCTGTGTGTTGAATCACAGCCGGCATGCGACCCTACGTCATCGAAGCCCCAGCCATGTTCACCTTCCACCACGCAAACGCCTTCCAAGTGCCTGCGGGCAGCAGCAGCAGCAGCAAGGATGGGTCCAGCAGTGACGCCAGCAGCGGCAGTGTCAGCAGCAGTGAGAAGGAGCTGTTGGTGCTGGACACAGTGGGCTGGGCTGACATCAACTTTGAGAACAGCCAGCACAACCTGAACACCAGCTACTACAAGGGTGAGCAGGCGTTGCATTGGGTCAGCTGGAGACACCAGGGTGGTGTTGGTGCTGCAAGCAGTGATGCGGGGTACACCTGCGTTAATCTTTGGGCCGTTGCTCGCATTATCAGTGCTTGTCCCCTCGCACAACACCTACATCTGGTTCGCAAATGCTGCACTGCAGTGCCACAGATGCCATGCCTGCACAAGCAGAGCTCTGCAGTTCACACCTTCTCCTGCGATCACTGTCACACATTCAATCGCTTTCTCCATCCGCACGCTGTTTCTGTTTCATGCAGGCGGCAACCGGCCAGAGCTGCAGCGTTTGGTGTTTGAGCTCGACCCTCCTCAGCCCCAGCACACCAACGCCCGCAGCCCCAACAGCCCCAACACCGGCCGCTGCATCAGCCGCAGGCGCCTGGACACCCGCACCATGGAGTTCCCCTCGGTCAACTGGGACTGGCATGGGCAGCAGCACAGACACATCTACTCCTGTGCTGACACAGTAAACGACGACCTCCACTGGGGGCCCACGCAGTCTGTGCTCAAGATCAGCTGTGACACAGTTGATGTGCAGGTGGGCTGGGTTGCAGGGGTGCGCACACGTAGCTATGGCTTCTGTTCTTCGTGATCACTGCTGATCACTGCCCACAAAAGAACTGAACAAGCTTTTATTGTTCTGTGGGATGGACCAGGGACGGAGCTTGTGGTAGAACAGCAGCAGTGCTTGCAGTATCAAGGTTGGAGCAGTGCAAACAAGGGTTGAGGCGTGTACGCTCAACACTGGCACCGCATGAAGCACACCGTGCTTCTGTATCCCACATTCTGTGTTGTGCTGCGCTATGCCATGCTGCCTGCAGGACCGGGAGGCCATCGTCAATCCTACCCTGCACACAGAGCAGTGGGATGCAGGCACGCGCCGCCTGGTGAACGAGCCCCTTTTTGTGCCAAAGCCCAATGCCACAGCAGAGGATGAGGGTTGGGTGCTGGCCACAATCCACAATGCAGCATCAGGCAAGGGGGAGTTGGTCATTCTGGATGCCCAGGGCATCTCAGAGGGCCCTGTTGCTACTGTGCGCCTGCCGCACCACATGCCAGCTGGCCTGCATGGCAGCTTCAGCCCCCAGCTGCTGCTGAAGGGCTGGGAGGAGGCTGCGGCAAGGAGTTGGCAGGATGCCAATGCTGTGCGGGCGATCTGAGCAGCTGCATGTGAGAGAAGGAGCTGCGGCTGGCTGTCAAGCGGGTCGAGCGGGTTGCTGAGCGTGTGCACTGCTGACAGCAAAGTGGGCAGGGTTTGCCGTTGACGAGGGTGTGCGAAGGCAGGGCGTGTTGGGTCAGGATGACTGTAGGGATGCAGTTGAGACATGTGGGCTGTTGTACTGCATGGCTGTGAAGGAGAGGAGGGGAACTGTGGATGAATTGGTGTGTGGCATTGGAGGGTTTGTTGCATGGGTGGATTTCGTAGGGTGGATGTGTGGTGTAGCGGGGTTGCAGGTGTGTCATATACGGTGTGTATGTGTGCATGTATCGGCCATGTCTGGCTGATAAGCTGTGCCAATACTGCTTAGTAAGGATGCTGTCTTGCTCACGTACCATGACGCCCCAGTACACGTGAAACATGTGCACTTGCTATGGCTTGGTCGTTATCAGGCTGCTATCGCTTCAAACAAACTGCAGTTGGGGGCTGTGCATGAGAGACGAGCATTATTGCTGCATGTGTTTAGCATGACCGGCCTGCCACAGCCTCCCACCCAGATATCTTGCGCCTCCCAAGTTGTACCTTGTAATAAGTGGCATGTATGAGCGTAGCAGCAGCCCGGACTTGCCATCCATGTTGTTGAGTGTGCAAGCAGCGGGTTTGAGCGCGTGCACTTGTTCTACCGTGCTGCTGCAGACGTGCTGGGCCCGCTGAGCAAGGCACATGCTTGGGTGACAGGCTGACCTGCATGCATGTGGCCAGATTTAGTCTGTGCACACATGTCATTGATACTGTGTGCCATGAATGCTGTCGCCACACGGCATGTTGGTGTGTAGCCCAGAGTGTGCATGTGCATGTGCATGTGCATTCTTTGGCCACCAGCCCTGATGGCAAGTGGCTTCAAGCAGATGTATGTACACAGTCCCAAGATCATTGTATGTTGCTGCCAGTGCGCCAGTGTGGGTCTGGTTTGCGTAGAGTGTTCAATACCCAACCCAAGATTGGCAGAGTTTGCTGGCAGAGTTGCTTGACACCTGCCATCAAGGTGACATGACAAGGGTTTCTGGGTGTGTGCATGACCTACTGTTGTTCACCCATCTGCAGTGTTGTCTGACACACTCATGGACACGACAGGGGTGTCTAGGACATGCCATGCCTTTGCCCAGCTTGCCTTAGCTTTGTCTAGAGGTGTGGACATGCAGAGCAGCACATGTTGCCCAGGCCGCTGTCTGCTGTTGTCGACAAGCATCAACCCGGGATGTTCGTGCAATGTGGGTTCATCGTCATGAGAGCATGCAGTTGTCTACTCTATCATGTAGTACATTGCGCAGTAGGTGTTTGTTTGTGCCATGGCACCAAGAGTGCATTTTGAGTGAAGGAATTATTAACAAAGTATGTTGTCCTTGTACACAGGACTTGGTATGTTTTCAGAGTTGAAGTTGTAGATGGAGTGCAAGGCTTGTACGAGACCCACAACAGTAGGCTTTTTGACCCTATATAGTGATGATGCAAGCTTCGTTGGGCAGGATGTGTTGTATCATTATGTGTAAAGGCCAGGCTCCAGTGCCGCTGGCGTGGCATCATGTTGGCGTGGCCATCAGGCTAACTGTGTACAAACATGTGTCTCGTGTTGTGGCACGGCCTGCAAGGGGGCTGCCAACAAACTTGCTCAGGGAAGGGCTTCTGCAAAACACCGCCTTGGAAAGTTTGGATGGACCCTCACACGTGAATGCTAAAAAAACGTAAAGTTGGGGACCAGGTGAACTTCTGTGTGCAGGGTCTTGAGTGGACTGCTTGCACACACACCATTCAGAGTAGTGTGCCTGTCGCAAAGCCACTTGCACATACAGGCCATGCACATGGCCTGTATTGACAGTATGTGCTGAAGCTGACCCCTGGCCCAGCAACAGCAATGGGGTTTGCAGGGGTGGTCAGGGCACACAAAGGCTGCATTGCAGCTGCAAGTGCCCATCCATCCTGTCCGACGCCCACCCGACGCCTGCGACGCCCAGTCGACGCCACCCAACGAAAACCCCGTTCTCACAGTGCAGGAGTACTCCTGCAGGACATAACAAGGGAGACTGCAATACAATAGGGAGCTGTGTTGCAGTGCATGCGACTGCATGTGTTCAGTATACTATCGCAAGAGCTTGTCACCCAAGCCCACTCCACCCCAACCCCAAACCCCTCCCCCCCTCCTTCAAAAAAAAGTTCATGCATTTGTTTGCAGAAGCAAGCTGCTTGACTGTGCCACTGACCAATCGACAGCCATAACAGTGTGGCCACACAGCTAGCTCTACAGATCCTACTAGGTCATAGCATGCGTTCAGACCACCTTGTGCAAAACGCATGCAATGAGTCACAGTGGGCTGGATGACTGGTGGTATCGCCAACAGCAACTATGCATGACAGGGTTTGTCAGACTCCCCAAAGACCCTGAATGACGAGATTGGCAAGCGACTCCCCAAAGACCATGTTGCTAGGCGCAGCAGTGCCATTCACACCAGAACAGCAGCAGTGGGTCCGATGCCTAACAACAGTAGCCACCTGGTTTGTCATGTTGACAACGGACACTGGCAAAGCCATCCTGCAACACTGTTGCCTGGCAGGACTGTAGCGAGTATGGTCACCATACTCGCTACACCCTGTGTGACATCACTGCTTTCGGGCCCATGCGCAGGTATATTGCACTGCACTGGAAAGGGCTCTTGCAAAACATGTCACAACAATTGGACCTGTGATTGTACAGACTCCTTGAGCATGATTGGCAACACAAGGAAGGCACCCTACACGGCAGGTGCAACACAAGGCTGAAAGCCAACCCGTACGCAACAAACCCTGGGGTAGGGATCACCACACGGTGATGCCGCTGTTGCCGTTTTGCATGGCAGTGGCATCAGCACAGATCAGCATCCACACAACGCACCAGCAGTACATGAGGGGCTGCTGCCCATACACACACACGTAGCGCTCTGGCCTGTCAAAGCAACACCTGTTGACTTGGAACACACACACAAACGTAGCGCCCTGTGGGAATGGAACAAGAGACAACATTCGGTCAAAAGAGGAACAGCAGTGGTCTGTCGTGACCCATGTTCATGCTGCACCAATAAAACCAGCAACCCCAAGGACCCTTCTCTTGCAGACTGTTGTCAGCAGTTGCATTTCAGCACCAACACACAACACCGCACAAGCTCAACCTGCAAGTTGCAGTGCATTGCTGTCACATCACTCGTGGGTACCTGGTACCCTGAACAGATCTAAGCAGTGTCTCTGCCTCATCAAACTGTAAGAAGATGCAGCGTGGTCAGAGCCACTGCCCACTAACTGCACAGGCTGCCAGGGGCATCATGTGGCATGCACTTTCACCGTCGCACCACGTGCAGACAAGTACAGATACTGCAAGCAAGCCCTGAGGGACCCAAGTGCAGGGATTCGGGCAGTGCATGTGCATGTGCAGCGACAGAAGTTCACACTGATGCGGGCGACTTCACCACCAACAAGCCTGCACTGTTGCAGTCAAAGGGAGCCACGACCAACAGCACAACCTCACATGCCAACCAACTGCCGACCACAGCCCCATGTATCACCACAGCCTTCCCGAGGCATGTGACAGCACCAGGGGGTGCGTGCGCTAGCGTCAGCTGCCGCTGCCTGACAAACCCCATTTTCAAGTTGAGCTCCATAAAGTACACGACCAAGCACGGCACCATGACCAAAATCACCAGGTTGGCATACACAGTCAGCAGCAGGAGTCCATGGAGCCCTTGGCACTGCTCATCAGCAGCATCAGACGCCTCACCCGGGGGCAGTGCAAGCTGCATACCCAGGTAATGCATCCCGAGCTTCATGTACCGGCACAGCCGCTGCGCCAGATGCAAGGGCACGCCTGGCTGCTGCAGCATTGCACAGACCACGAGTCTGTTCATGCAGCAGCCAGCCGCAAACGCCACAAGCTGGGCAGGCAGCACGTAGGCAAACGGGAGGACAAAGTTGGCGTGGTTGAGCCACATGAGTGGGATGCCTACGACCATCCTCAGCAAAATCGACCAGTCGCCAGACCTGGTGAGCACAGGTATATTCAACTGCCGAATCTGCATCGGGTAGTTGCTCACATCCACACACGCACTGAGCATTGTGAGTAGCCGTAGCACGCGGTTGGCACACGTCACCTACGCAGGCAGCACAAGGAGTTCGGAAGCAGCTGTCAGCAGCGAATGAGGTGAGGACATGTTGAGCTGAGCTGTGGCAAGGGCAGAAAAGTGCCGACCTGGCCCGCATGCAACAGCTCTGTAGGTAACCTACCCCAGCACTGACCTTGAGGCTGGGGCAGTCAACTCGCTTGCCATGTCTACACATTCATGGCATGGGGTGGGCGCAAGCAATATCCGGCTCACAAACCCGCGCGACTGCTCATGAATGCACCTGCCGCTCCATGATCACCATGGCTGCTTGACAACACACGGACACTTGCCCTTTTGCAGACTGCGACCGACCCTCAGAAGAGCTCCAGGCAAGAGCTTCGGCACTTCACGGCAAGTGGGGCACATGCGCTGTGTGCTGTGGACAACACCTGACTTGCATACACTTTGCAACAACACCAAATGGCAATGCACTGGGCTAGCCTGCTCTCCATTATGTGCTTTACCTGGAAGCGGTGCCGCTGGTAGAGCTCTCCCCTCTGCAGCATTACCAACAGCTGCACCACTGCCAGCACTCCGTACGATACAGCATGCAACAGCTGAGTTCTGGTCCATGCGGCTGCAAATGTCTTGATCAGCAGGATGCTGATGAGTATAGAGTTTGTCAAGCAGATGAAGTCGATAGCCCGTAGTAACCTGCACCACAGTATGGCAACAAATGCGCCAGGGTGGCAAGTGTCAGTGGCAACACAGAGCACTGCTTGAAGCAACACTCCTCTGAAGATAGTGCCGCCTTGTGGTTGTCGCTGGGTCCCAGGTGGGCACCAAGAACATGAGTTTGCCCCGATGTTGGCGCAGATGGTTTGCGTTGTTACATGGGTGAGTGTGGCATGGATTGGGTACATAGAAATGTAGGATACATGGAGCACTAAAAGGCTGCTGCGGATGGGGCTGCTGCAGAATGCAATGCCTGGATGCATGTCGATCCAAGCCAAGACAGCAAGCTGCAGGCACGACTTGGCGTGAGCAAAAGGCCTCTGTGCTGTGCAGTGAGCGGTGACACACTTGATAGCAGAGGGTGAACGCCAGAGTTCTGCCTCCAGCTGCTTTGGTTGCAACTGCAGCAGGCCGTCGATGCTCGCAGTACCCTGTACCCCATCAGGGTCCTGCAAACACCATGCACATGCAGTTGGTGTGCATGTTTTTTAACATGCAGTTGCTTGTTGTCAACGCGACAGAAAACTCTAGAACCATTAGCCTATCTGTGCTTGGACGATTGCTGGGCCTGGGGGCATTGCCAGCCATGGAGGGCTGCATTCTGTTGCATGTCAAGATGTGGTCCGATTGTGTCCATTGCAGCAAGTGCTGAACTTGTGAAATGCATGCATAGGAGATGCAGGTCTGATAGGGGGTAAACTTAGATGTGCTTGCACGGCATGAAGAGCAAGCGCCTGTTGGTCGGCAACAGGTTTGATGCCAGATACTGCTGTCATGGTGTGGCTGCGCTGTGTTGCAGTGCTATCTGAACAACACGTTCGCATTGCGAGGGGTGCCCACCTGGGCCCTCACTTCGCCCATTGACTTGTCTACGCCCATCTCGGTTACTTCAGCAGCCAATGGGCTGACCAGGCCAGCTCCAGCAGCTGTCATGCAACCACTGCCAGGGCATGTGCTGCTGCTACTGCTACTGCGTGCAGCCGGCCGTTTGGCCCCTTCGGACTGGTAAGCCTCCGACCACCAAAGTGAGGCCAGTAGTATTTACAAGGGAGCAAGACAACCTCGGGGTTCGAGCAGAGCAGGCTGTCAGCAGCTGTCGGCCAGCTCGGAGATCTGCTGCGGGTTAGGCATTTGCAGCAAATGCGCACCAACACCACTTCTCACAGAAGGTATCAGAACAATGTACCAAAGCGGATGCTGATGGAAATGGATGGGGGCGAATACCTAGGAGTATATAGGAGTTACCGTGCCGCATCGTGACATCAAGTAACCTTCCTGGCTGAAGTCCTGGGAGCGAATTTTCCTGTAAAATACACTTAACTTTGTTTTTCATAAACTCTGAGCAACCGTAGATACTCCAGCAGACCGAGCCTGATTGCCATGGACGGTGGCATGAACGTTCCAGTCACTGCTCAGTGGTGGAAGCAGTCATTCAGGCCACATGGCTGAGACAAGCTCAAACCTGCAAGGCAACACCTTTTGATGACTCTTGTGTAACGAAAGTAGGCAACAATTGCAGCACTGCTGACTCAGTGGCACACGAGGCCGCACACCGGACGTATCTGTACCCCAGAGCGTAAGTAATCATTCAAAGAGCATTGCACATATGTTCTTAACCTTTTAACAGTCATGCCTGTTGCCTGCTAGGGTGTGAGCTGAAGGCCGTGCCTCCATGCAAGGCATACATGAGATACCATGGATATCTTGGACATGAACGTGATGTTACAATGGTGTCCAAGCTCAATAATGCATGCTTGGATATGGGGAAAACGTCAAACCACCAGTGAGTGAAGGATTATTTTTATTCTTCACGCCATGTGACTGAATGGTGAATGGTTGGTTGCTTGCTTGCTTGGCTGGATGACTGACTTGGCTTTGATCTCGATCTTGACCTTACGAATGACCCACGTTTCCCCCCTGGTAGAGAAGAGGGTGAATAACTTAGGAATTCTTCATCTGGGGACTCCCAATTGGCCCGATTGTGTCAGACACTGCTGCTAGCAGCAAAGCAGATGTATCACTGTGGCTGAGCTCGATCATAGTAGTGCTACATTGCTGAATTTGGTGTCACCAACCTCTCTCGGGCTGCACACCTACAATGCTGTGCTGCGGCCCCGCATTACACTATGTAGAGCATGACATCAGCGATGTCATGCCTGCCCAGACAGCCTGGCTTCTGCCCACTGCATATCACAGCTGGCTGCGCACATAGCAAAAACAAGTGCAGTACACCTATTGGAAGCTTGTTGCAGCTCCCAAATAAGGAGTTTCGTACTGAGGGCAGCATGCCCTTCAGACAGACCACCCCTCCCTGTCAGCACCAGACTGCTGTGATGTCGATGCCGCACATCAGTGCACTGCACACCATCACATACATGGCACCGAGGGACTGCTGATGTCAGTCACGTGCCAATTGCACCACACACTGTGTGTCAACATGACTGCTGCACACTGGGTTGCCACGGGTTTGAAGCTTCCAAGCCATCACTCACAAGCCATGGTTCAATGTTTCAGAACACACGGGCACCTCTTCTGCCCTACCACTGCTGAGCTTCGTGAAGGAATGGCCGCCTTGCAATAAGCAAGGTTCGAAATCTGCCCCTGCCTATGGGAAACACCCACACTGTCCCACGCACTGCTGCAAACAACAACCTGCTGCAACCTGTGTTGTGGGTGCACGCTGTTACCCTCGATGCTTTCCGCGGGCTTGTCATAGACTGCCGACTGGTAGTACGGACAGTCAACAGCAAGCCTGGCACAGCTTGTAATAGACTGACAAATGATAACACGGACAGTCAACAGCAAGCCTGACACAGCCCTAAATGACTTGCATGATTGTGACAAGGCAAGGGGAGGTTTATGCCAGGCCACAAGCAGGGTTTGGGCAAGCCTACAGTGTGTTGCTGCAGCATGGACCAGCCGGACTAGCCTGCAATAAGTTCTTGCAGCACGGGTGGGAACTTCCGGAGGTCCACCGATACCACGTCACTGGTCTGTGACATTGCCTTCACATCCCTCACACTCGCGTAACCGTCATCTGTCCCCTCGTCACCTCCATGCCCGTCTTCAAAAGATGACTCATTGTCCCCGTCATCCCCTGCCTCCTCGTCTTCCCAGCCCTGCTGCTGCTGTTGCCGCCTGCCTGGCTGCTTGCCGGCGACCAGCTCTGTCAGTACTGCTTGTATCGCTGTCAGGGACTGTGGGTGTGACAGCACAGAGCCATGGTCCACGCCTGGACCCAGCTCATGGATGTTCCTAGAGGCAGTGAGCCTGCAAGGGAAGATTTGCAAGCAGCAGGTGAGGGATATGATATGCAGTGTGTGAGCGTCAGCAAGTCGATGAGTCACCTGTCTGACCTGGCTAGGCTTAGTGTGGAATGTAGGATACAGTGTTGCCACCAATTGTGCATGGCCAGCTGAGCCAGTGTGGCCATCTGCATGCCATAATGCCACTTCAACCACTGGCAAGCAGACAAGTCCCGCATGACGTCCCTCAAGTGGCAACAACTATGGACAATCAACAATGATGCCCGGGCATCACTCACTGGTTGCAGAGCCTCATAGACTCCAAGTTGACCACCCCATCCCCTAGCCCGGTCTGTACTGCATCTGCACTGCCCACTGGTGCTGGCCTGCCCTGCACAATGGTCTTGTACCGCCAGGACTGTACCGTCGGCATGGCAGAGCCTGCAAGCATGCAACACACACGCACAACACAGGTTGGGCATTACAGGCAGGTGCAAAGCAGGCAGGCAGTAGCACTCCTGCGCTCAGCAAGGGTCTGCAAGAGACTGGCCAATGTGTTGTGCTGTGACTGTGCCCACCATCCGTGTTTATGTTTGCCCGTATGCTGCACTGGCTGCTGCTGCCGGTACTGTCAATAGAGCTGGACCCCTGTTTATTGCAGTCAGGACTCGACCTTGAGAGCTGAGGCCAACGTGCCTGCTGCTGAGTCTGCTGCTGCCTCACCAAAGATGCTGTAGGTCTGCACCCCAGGCACAACAGCTGCACTTTGGCGTCAACCTCGCGCGTGGTTACGCGTATCCTCTTTGCAGCGGCTGTATTGCTAATAGAATTGCTGCTGCTGCTGCTGCTGCTGCTGCTGCTGCTGCTGCTGCTGCTGCTGCTGCTGCTGTCAGCAATGACTCTGAACGCGCACTGCCAGTGAGTGCTAGACCACAAGTGCTGAGTCTGAACATGCCTGCCAACCTGCTGCTCACCATATATGCAGTAGGTCTGTACCCCAGGCACAGGCCCCTTTGCCACCAGGTTGCCCAGAATCTGCGCATGCTCATACAACTCAGCCTGGCAGCACACAAGCAGCAGCAGCAGCAGCAGCATCAAAACAGCAGTGGCAGCAGTGTTGGCAGCGTTGAGAAGTACACTCACAGAGGGTGCTTCAGGTGCTTGACTCAAGCAGGGCTTCTGTATAACACAAAAATCCTGCAGCACTCAAACCTGGCTGCCATACCTGGCATCTTGCAGACTACACTTTGGAGTCATTTGAGGCACTTCCAACCACTGCATAGTACTCGGGTGCCAGTCCATTCATGCTCCTGGCTCGGCTCCAGGGCATGACCAAGTTGCGTACATGCCCCAAGTCACTGCCTATGCTGCAGGCTCCTGCAATGCGTGTGCTGCAGAGTCATTGCAATGCGTGTGCTGCAGAGTCATTGCAATGCGTGTGCTGCAGAGTCACATGTGCCACCCAGCACTCACTGCCTGCATGTCACCAGTTGCCTTGAACAGGTCTGTCAGATCTCCAAGCGTGTAGTTGTGACGCGGGGTTTGCACCAGCACCTGCACAGTACAGCATAGCACGCCATAAGCAATAACAGCTACTGCTGCCGCTGCTGTCATTGCTACCGCTGCTGCCGCTGCTGCCGCTGCTACCACTGCTACCACTGCTGC
>QAXK01010935.1:0-12389 GCA_004335735.1 Chlorella sp. KRBP | reverse complement strand
GCACCAGGTCTGCATGCTTGCCCAGCCATGTCTCAAAGCTGTGGATGGTGTCCTCCCAAACTTCAGGACGTGTGTGTTCGGATGCTTCCAGGATCACATCCAGACGACCACGCCACTGCCTGCACATGGCAAGAGAGCAAAGGAAAATGGTATGCGTTGAAATGGCTGAAGACAGTTGCCTGCCTAGAATGCTGAGGCATGTGCGCTGGCCACAGGGCATGCCACAGGAGAAGTACAGGACCAGGGGTCTGTTTTGCGGTATGGACACCCTTATGCTGAAGTTGGTGGGGTCAGCATTTGTTTCAACACACAATTTATGATTTGTATGCACAGTAGTTCCTCTGCTGGTGAGGCAGATCCAAGCATGAGGCGAAGGAACTGACCTGTGCAGGTGCTGTGTTGCTGCCCACCAGCTCTGGCAGACCTGAGCGACTGAGCAAACAAGGGAGGTGCTTGGTTCTGTATGCTATAGCAGCATCTGCAAGGCTTCATATAACTGGGTGAAGGTGTCCATGTTGGGAACAACGTTGCTCCTGCTGCTGCTTGCACGACTGGGGATGATCAGCCGTTTCGGAGACTCTCGCCTCTCTGTTTCAGAGCAAGCTATAGATTGCATACCCCTTTCAGAACGTTTGTAAAGCGTTGTGTCGATTGTTCGGCCTGTATGTTGCCCGGAATGAGTGATCTGACGTGTCAGTTGGCGGGCTGGTTTGAAAGACGACGCCAGGCAGCAGTCTGGGCTGAGCCCGGCTCATGGCTAGATGATCCCTTGAACAAGCCTGAGCAGATCCACATTCAGAGCACGCACTTGGTTGTGATTGGTTGATGCTGACAGACTGGCCGCATGGCATGTTCAGCACAGCATGCTCAGCACGGCATGAAGTCACTGAGTGGCCCATCATCCCAGTTGGCAAGCCCAGCACTGGGTTTGTGGCATGAAATCTCCGTTACCAGCTCAATGAAGATGCCAAATCGGATTTCAAGAGTACGTGGCACAACACACCATGACAGCCACACCACAGTGACTGACAGCTGCTGCAGGAATACGCAACATCCCTCATCAGCACATGCGAGCAGCCAACCAAGGCTGTGGAAGTGTTACCAGCTCACACTACCATACGTGGCCCCATGTAAAAATCCAGAGCTACGTGATTGAATTCCTGCAGATTGGACGTACTGCTGAGTGCTGGCACAGCATATAATTTTACCCCAGTACATGCAACTACAACCAGCCACACCTGCAGCAGAAGCAAACTACACTGGTGCGATGGAGCCAGTGCAGCTGCAGCGGCATGTCGGCAGCCACAGTAAGCCCTAGAGGCCACACTGCTCATACACCAACACAGTGTGATGACCACCATGACTGCTTCGCACAGCAGTACGACCACCAGCTGCAGTACTGCACTAGTGCTTTGCAGCAGCAGCAGCAACAGAGCATGTCATTCATGCACAAGACACATGTAACGATGCGGCTTGTCATCAATTCCTGTGATGGCCGTTGCAGCACACCCCAAAAGCTCACTCCTAGTTGTCATTGTACGTACCAACACAGCATCAAGCATGGCAGGACTAGCAAGCTCCTCCTGCCTGCCATGCTGCACACGGTGACATGCGATAAAACGTCCCATAACAAGGCCACCAGTCTCTTCATGCCAAGAAAGACAAGCTCAACCATCATCAAACATGCAGCAAACCAGGAACTCCACTTGCAGATGCTGCGCAGATGAAATCTGCGCATGTGATAGTGACGCATGCACTTGCACATCAGAGGCACGGCAAGTGCCTACTAGTAGAGTGTTGCTGCACATGCATCACATGGGGGGCCGTGCATGTGCAGCCTGAAATGTCAACCCAGCCACACACTTGGCATCAGCGGCAGCGTGCAAACAGCTGCCAGCCGCAGCTACAGCAGCATTCCAGCCACTGCAGCATGCTGTGACACCCGCCGATGCCAGCGGCGAAATGTGGGTGCTGAAGCTAGGTGTCAAGACCGGTGACACCCGCCTGTGCACAGCAGCTTGTTCAGCGGCACCATCGTACTAAGCTACAGAGGTCCAGCTGACAGACGCCTGCCCTAGCAGTGACATGTAGGTGTCAGCACAGCACCTGCTGAAAGTGCGCGCTGCTGCCTACAGGCAACACAGGAACAAGCGCTGCATGGGGCCTGGTGAATGTTGTGGCAACGGTCTCCCAACCTTCACTTGTACTGAAAGCAACATACACTGTTGCAGCGTGCCACAATCAAACAGTAGCTAAAAAGGTCACACTGTAAGGCACCATCAGAAGGCGAGACTCTCGCCAGGGGTGCTCTGGTGCTTGCAAACCAACAAAGTTGGGTTGTTAGTGAGACCATGTGCTGTTGAAACCTTGTACCAACTACTTGCAGGGATAACCAAAGTACACACACATACAACGACCACCAGCTATTGAAACAGCATGTCAGCACAATGCGGCAGAGTGAATGGTGTGTTGTGCCCCGACAGTTCTGTTGCAGTGCTATGAGGATTGCACATGTGGGGCACTGCACACAACCGTGTGTACATCCACCCTCTTGGTGAACCCAGCAGCTATTTGCAGCGGCACTGGACAGAGTCGCGTCCAGAGGAAGCATCAAAGCATTGGCGATAGTTGGTCAGAATGCTGTCGTGGACCCATCTAAGCCATGGCCAAGCTCGCCAAAGCCATGGTCATGACACCAAACAGCATACCACAACGGCGCAAGCCTTCCCGCGCACAGATATGACATCCCAAAACAAGAGGCAAACAGCATACCACAATAAAAAGCACCCCTGCTCTCGAACTGGCAACCCACATGCCACAAAGGTACACGGCATGGGCCACCTGCATCCCTCCAGGTCAGCAGCTATGGGTGCTGCGTACTCCATTCTTGGGGCATCTGCGCCAACGCAGCAGAAGCATCGACACCCCTGCTGCACACCCATGCTCGCGCACGAGTCCCCCGTGCGCCATGTGAGCACCACAGACGTACAGTCATCCCACTCCTGAAGCACGCGTGCCAGGAGACCCGTCCTAACAAACACACACGAGTGTCGGCGGCAGCTGCATGTCAGTGTGACGCTTCACGGCATGCCACGGCCTGCCTTGTGGCAGCCAGACCCATGTACAGTGCTGTCCACACATACCTGCGGTGCTAACAGAGGGCACGCTGATACACCCACCCTCCAACAAACAATACCACTGCATTTACACCTCCACACCTCCACAAGTCATGAGAGCTTCTGCGCACTCACACTGTCAAGGCAGGGTGAGCGCGTAAGGTCCCCTGCTGGGCCCCCTGCTGAGCCCCCGCAACCGCGTCAACAAACCAAAACCTGTGTATGAACAGTCCTACGCACTCGCAGCAGCACTCTCACCCCCACATACTGGCAGCAACAACAACGTGCCCGGCTGCAACGCCTGCGACAGCCCCCTGTGCCCTACTGCTGGGGGCTGCTGCTGCCGTTGAGCTTAGCCTTGGCTGCGCGCTCTGCTGCTGTGGTGGCCTCAATCTTGTCGAGCTCCTCCCACATGATCTGCACAGCGCAGCACAGCACAGCACACAAAAATGGTTCAGATGAGAGGCTTACAAAAGCTCCAGGACCATCTGATGTACCGACCGAGTGGAGAAGCCGCAAACTGACGCTGCACTTGCCTCAGAAACGATTGACATGGAGTGGGAGTCCTCCTTCGTGCGATTACCCTGTATTACCCCGCGTGGGTAATGCCACTCTTGCTGTGGCGGCTGCACCCACATGTAACCAACACTCCCCGATGGTCTGAGGCCCCAGGCCCAGAAGCTGTGACCCACCTCAGAATCAAAGTTGTCCCAGGCAGCGTGCTGCTCCCTGATGGGCCTGTGTGCCTGCAGCACTGCGCTGTTGAACTTGAAGCCGCTGCCAAAGGCCAGCTGCCACACGAGCTGACCACGAGCCAAGCCCTGGGTGGTCTCGATGTAGGCCAGCTCATACCTGCAGCGCAACACAGCCAGGGCCCGCAGCCAACCAACGAGGTGAGAGTCATGATGAGGGCTGCCGTTCTGTCAACCATGCAGGCCCTTGTCCCTTGAAAGTGTCGCACAGGCAGAGATGAATGTATATGCAACCATAACCAGCACAGGCCTACATACATGCTCGCAAAGGGTTGATGTCAGAACGCCAGCTGCGTAGCCACAACCCCTGCAACACTTTACAGGCGACCAGGCGCTCACGGACTCACCACACGCTGGTGCTGCTGGTGTTGCCAAAGCGGTACAGGCTCGCCCTGCTGGGCTCCACCTGGCGGCGTGTCAAGTGCATCTCCTTCTCCAGGCCGTCGATGATGCCGCGGCCGCCCGTGTGGATGCAGAAGTAGTCAAACGCCTTCCTGAAGTCCGGCACGTACTGCTGCTGCCAGGCCACTGGCAGCGACTGTGCGACGGCCTTGCTGCTCTTGGTGGCCTTACGGACTGCCATGTTGGCGCCAAACTTGAGAATCTCTGACAGGGGCAGCACCTTGGGCCCCAGCTGCTGCATGTTGGTCTTCAAGGCCAGCGCACCCACCTGCACACATCGAGACCAGCACAGCGGTAAGTCGACATCAGCAGACGGGCGGCAACATGAAAAACTGTCTGCTTGCAACAGACCCAAGACAAAAGCAACAGGACAGCTGCTGGGCAGAATTGACTGAGCTACCAGCCAGCCCAGCTGCAGCCCACGCTGTCAGGAAGACGGTGTGACCAACTGCACACTGCCACCTCCCGTGCTGTGTGCGCTGCCGCTGCCAACAACTGCCTCAAATGCCCAACCCCCCGGGGCACTGTGCAGGAACAGGGCCAGCCTCTGCTACCAACCCTGTCACAAACCCTGGCGAAAACCCTGGCAACGAAGCCTATATTCACCCACCTTGATGAGGTCCTTGTTGAGCCTCACCCCCAGCTTTCGCTCTGCATCCTCCGTCTGCATGACGCAGTTGAAGGCCACGTCATTGGACGCCAGGTTTGTGCGCACGATGTGTGGGATGCTGTACTTGGCGCGCCTGGCGTGCTTCGCCTTGTTGGTCAGCAGCACAGCGCTGCCGTTGCAGCGGAACAGCACGTTGGGGATGAGCATGCTGCGGTCCTTGCCTGCACACATCAGAGCACAGCACACAAGTCACCATGTCAGCTTGTGTACGGTCACTGAGTGCCACATGGCCAGTTTGCTGTCGGTTGCTGCCGCCAACTGCCCTGCATGCCTCTTCAGCTGCAGTATGGTGCAGGTGCACTACAGGCCATCACATTGCTGAAAAAGCCGCCAAATACGCTGCAGTTCAGCAGCTTGCAAAGCCAGTGTTTGCTCACCGCAGTAGTAGTTGTTGGTGATGTTCTGTAGCACAGGAAGTTGCCAAAACAGGACAGGACAGGGCATCAGCAACAGCAACAGCAACAGCAGGGCAACGCAGCAAGCAGCAATGAGGGTGTGTGCGGAAGGGCTCAGGGCACACAGGATCTGTGGCCATAGACCAGGGACATAACAGGGCTGTCTAGGAGACTACAGTACACAAGAGCGGTGATGCACTCAAGCACACGCTGGAAGACGACAGCTACCATACAGCTGACCACTGCACGAAGCAGTAAAGTAGCTGTTGCACAACACCGGCAACAAGGCTGACATGGCATGCTGTAGCATCATAATGGATCTGCTGCTGGCATGAACAGCCCCGATACATTGGTCCTGACATGATTGCTGCTGGCAGCATCCCCCACACGTACTTCGTGGCTGACCACCAGTGCGACCTTCTCAGGGTGCAGCTGCAGCAGCTCACGGGCCAGGTCCAGTGCAATTACGCCAGCACTGCATGGCACATACACAACCCCATGGCACCATGAATACCACACCTTCTGCGTTTGACAGTGAATGGGATCTGCTCACACTTGCTGCTGCTACCGTCACTGCTGTCCAAATTGTTGTGCTGTGCCACCTGTGACAGAAGAACGTCGAGGCTAGCACGCTGATGCTCATGTTATGCTTGCCATGCTGAGGCCATGCTGTGGCGGCAGCACACCTGCAGCCCATGCCGCCCAGGCTGTAGTTGATGGTCGTGGCAGGCATCTTGAAGTGGTTGATGATGGCCGCTGACATGCTGGGCGTGGGGTTGCTGCAGCAGCACACACAGTCGCACCGGCAGGACAGGCGTCGTGGCATGTCATACCCAAGCATGACAAGAGCAAACCACATCCATTGTGCAAGTCCATCATCTGTGGTGCACGACAGAGAGCAGTGGCCCGCCACTGCTTTTGACATCAAGGCCATGCTGCTGCATGAGCACTTGCAGCATGTGTACACTGCCCCGCAGCCCTACCCAAGCAGCGTCAACTGGCTGTACCCCTCCTGCCTCTTCTGCTGTAATACCACAGTGCCTGCCAGCCCCATGACCAGCAGGATTATCTCAGCCCAGGACAATCTCCATGGGGCAGGATCTGGCACAGGACTCACAACAAGCTAGAGTTGGTGATCACAAAGTCAATCTGCCTGGGTGTGACGCCGGTTTTGTCCAGCAGCTCCTGGATGGTGGTGAAGCAGGTGGCGCCAAACTCAAAGCGGGCTGCCTCGATGCCCAGCTGTGTTGCATCTCCTGACTGGATGGCGGGGCACACCGCTGTCTTGTCGCCCAGGCCGGTACGGTACGCAATCTTCTCCTGCAAGTGCAAGGGTGGGGTGGTGGGTGGAGGGGCATAAGCGAATTAGTTGGGGCAGCATCACACGACAGGCATTGGGTTGCTGTCTATGCACAGGCACCTAAACGCAATGCGCCACTTGCAGAGGCAGTACCACAGCAGCCCCACACAGACTGTGATTCCCACCCACAAGCAACATGCAACACATACTGGGGGTTGCAATCTGCCAACCTGGAAGGTGATGTCCTCATCTGTGAACTGCTCGCGCTTCTCGCACAGAGAGCGGATGTTGGTGCGAGAGAACATCCAGCTGCACAGCAAGAACGGCAGGTGGCAGGCACAAAGTGTTGCTCAGGCGTTGCTGCTTCGGCCTGCCACAGCGCACCACCTGATGCAGGCATGCAAGATTCCTGGACCTCCGGATCCCTAGGCCTTGCCACATCTAGTCCGCCCTGCCGATGCTGCTATTGTGATGAAGGTTTAGTCGACACCTGCTGGAAGCTGACATGGGCCTGTAGTTGGCTGCTTCAATGTGGCGATGGCAACGCAACACGCATGCATTGACGACGCCTGAGTGGGTGTTTGTGCATGCAAGGATAACTTTGAGTTCAAATTGAGCGAAGACATGAGACAAGAACAACAGCATGCATTGCAGGGCACACTGAGACAAGGTTGCTGACGTCAGCAATGTCCTGCAACACTCCACATGGAACCCTGATAACTGGCTCTGTGATACCCTGATAGTTCAGATCAACCAGGCAGGTCGTTTTGAACAACCATTACTCACCTCTCGTGAGGTTTGTGGACGGCAAAGTCCAGCACAAACACCCGCCTCTTGCTGAGCCTCCTCAACAGCACAACAGCTGAGACCAACAGCAACCCCGCTACTAAGAAGTGGCAAGCGTTCAGCTGCAGGTGCAGAGTGATGCCACCACCCAGAAGGTTTTGGAAACCTTCGCATAGCTGCTCCACTGCTGTCCCAGCCGTAACAGCGTATGGCGAGGTTACGCCAGATGTAGCGAAGCCCATCCTGCCTGTGTTGCTGCAGGAGCCCATGGGCATGAGACAAAGACCAAGACAATAAAGTGAACGCTGGCGCAGTGACTTAAGAACAATGCAACTGCACTGTTGAGTGCCCTGAGTCAGACAAACCAGAGAATCCTGTTCAGACGGCTGATAAGGCGTGGATACTAATGCTAATCGTTCCTGATGCGCTCAGTGTTGATACCAGACGCGCTCGAATGCTGGAACAACCGTGATGTGATAATCCCTGAGCGCGGGTCGCTAGGAGTGTGAGATTTTAGTCAGGAAGTTTGTGGCATCAAGCATCAGATTGCACTGTAGAGCGATGAATGTATGATCAAGAAGTTGCTTCAGCAATCATCACAAAAGTCGCCGGCCGGGTCAAACATTGCAAGTTGCAACCTCCATGGCAACCCTACTGAACAGTTGGCCCCTGCACCCTGCCGGGTACGGTCGCATCATGCCTCAAACCATACCAGAAATCAACCAACCACTGCTATGAGCCCTTCCAAGCTTCCTTAGGCATCATCATCCTCTGCAGCACCTGCAACCCCTCCTTCCTGCAGTGTTCCCAGCAGAGCATTGTCCAGGACATACTCCGCAAATGCATGGAACTGCGGCAGTCCGATTGATGTGCCTCCAGTGGCTCCTTGCTGGCCTGCAGAAACACCCGACTGGACTGCAGGCTGCCGCTGTGCAGTTTCCTGCAAGTGCTCATCAGCCTGGTGCTGCTGCGGCCACAGCTGCTGCTGCTGCTCTTGCTGTGTGCTTAGCTCACGAAGCTGCGCGTAGGTTGGCAAGGCTGCCGGCTGCAGCCTGTCAAATGCTGATATGACGTCCTCATCTGCCCATATGTCAGTCAACAGCTCCTCCAGCACAGCGCCTGCTTGCTCGACTGCCCGCACCTGTGCTGAGGCCATCACTGCGGGGCCATTCAGGTGCATGCTGTCTCCTGTACTCGATAGCTCTGCCGCATCCTCCTGCTCGTCATCCTGCTGCTGCTCTGCCTGCTGTGCAACTTGCACTGCTCTGGCAGCTGCTGCTGTGGGCCCCATGGCTCCTGGAGGTGGCAACAGGCTGACCGGCTGCTCTGCTGTTGGCAGCAAATGGGCAACTGCAATGACAAGAACAACACAAGCATGTCGCCGTGGCTTCTCACTTATGACACAGGGCATACCTGCACTTCTTGAATGTTGTTGCTGCCACCATGGTTACCCACAGCCACAATGTGGACGAGTCTGCTGTGGCTTCTCAGCTTTTGGCAGTGCAGAGGATCATTGTCAGGTCGAGGCGTCAGATGCTGGTGGGTGGCAAGACAATTTGCTGGGGGCACCAGGCACATGACTCATGATGCAGCTCACCTGCTAAAAGCCTGCGGGCCCGCTCCAGGTCCTGTGGCCTGATGTAGCTGCCAGCATTGATGTGCGCCTTGCACAACACAGCACCTTGCACGGTCAACGTCAGCAGCTGCGGTGTTGCTTGCAACAGCGCTTGCTTCTGCTGCTGCGTGCTGCTATGGACGCTGCTGCTGGTCGTGCTGTGCAGTGTGAGCGCCTGCTGGTAGCGCTGCTTCAGGGCCTCAAACCTGCCGCAGGCTGACTGTGTCATTGACATGTGCAGCTGCAGGCGCTGACGCATGGTCCTGCCAGGGGTCGGCATCCTGTGCCTGCAGCAGTTCAGGGGCACACGGTGGCATCAGCACGGTGCTCTAAGGGGAACTGCCTGGGTTGAAGGCATGCCATGTATCGGATGTGCAGGAAGCACTGCATTGCAAAGCCTGCGGGACAGGCCTATTGAACAGTAACATGGCCCTTGTACGGTACAGTGCTGCATGCAAGCTGCTCAGTGGCTGCGCACATACTGAGTATGTGTTCTAGCTGATGGCGGTACCACATGAGACGAGCAAAGCACACTTCTGGTTCTGCAAGTCTACTGCCATACGGCTTGTAGGCCGATGTGCTAGCTCCCTTGAAAGGAGGAATTCTGGCCAGTTCATTGCAGGCCGTCTGGAGTCACCATGACTAATGGTTTATGCTGTGCCCTGCATCCGTGTTAGCAAACCTTGGCAGTCAGCCTGAGTCAGGGCCTACCTTGGGGGGTCTTGTGCAATGATCTCCTCTTCCTCAACGCTTGGTTCACCCACAGTCTGCCACTGCTCTAGCGTCAGCCCCTGGCCCCACACCCCTGCTGCACCCGGCAGGGCACCGCTGTCATGAGGAGAGGTGGCCTGGGCCTCTGCTGCATGGCAGAAGATCTCGCCAGAGAACAGCTGCGGCTGGAGGCCTGCCTGGAAGCTGACCTGGCAGACACGTGCCTCGCCAGGCTCCAGCACACCTGCGGCAGTCGATGACATCAGCACCTGATCTTACCACTGCAGAATCATCTCGGCAAGCCAGCAGTTTCTTGAAAAACATTGTGCATGCTGGCTTGTGTGGTCACACCTCACAACACACAGTACCGAAACAGTCATAGCATGTCTGGATTCTGCAAACAGCATGTCAGAAGATTTCCGCAAGCAGGTGCTGTGGCAAGCTTACTGCGCTTTGCTGTGCTGTTGCTAAGTCACTTGGCCTGAGGCAAGAATGCTCACCAGACGTCGGCACCACAGACAGCCTGCCGCTCATGACAGCACACTGCTCAGTGAAGATGCCGTACTGCCAGGCAAACTCCACAGGCACCTCGGCAGTGTTGGTGAGCGTCATCAGCTGCTTGGCGCTGCCGGCAGGCAGGCACACGCCCAGGTCCAGCACCTCCGGGCTGCTCAGCAGTAAGCGCCTGCCGACACCACTGCTGCTGCTGCTGCTGCTGCCACCGCTGCTGGCACAATGCGTGTTCCCTGGGTCACAGCCTGACGGGCTGTGTGCTGTGCCTGCGGGGTGCTGGCTGAAGCCCAGCCAGCCCTGCCAATGCCTGCGCAGCATCAACGAACACACTCATCATTAACTGAGCTCAGGAGCCTAGGCTATGTAGGCTGTGAAGTACAAGAATCTATGCTGCTGAGAGCCTCCCAGCCTGAGGCAACAAACCCAGAGCTGTGTTATGGCTGTTGCTGCTCAAGTTGACGTGCCCGGCATTACATGCCATCACATTTATACCGCTGGTACCAGACATTTGCAAAGAGGCGGGTGCCAGCTCTACTGTCAGTAGTCAAGATTGTCGCCAGCACTGGTAGGCATGATGAGCCGGGGTGTGCCAACGCGTGCAGTTGCAGTCTTGATGCTGCATGCAAGGCAGACCAGCCATAGCAGCACGGCCAGTCAATGGGTGTGACTCACTGTGCTGCCTCCTCAGGGCTTGGTGCTGCCTGCTGCGGGTGTTGTGTGGGGTGGTAGCCGCGGCCATGGATGAGCAGTGGCTGTGGCGGCTGGCCTCCAAAGCTGAGGGGCAGGGCCGCACGGTATGCCTTGGCCTCAAGGGGCTGGAACAGCCAGTTGAACACAGCCACACCCCCGACAGGCACCTCACCTGCACAACACACGTGGGCACATCTCAGCGCTTGTGGCACATGGCATGCAGTTGAAGGAGGCATCTGGACTGAAGATCAATGCCTCACTGCGACATCGCAAGCTGACTAGCAGGAACCACGTGTTCACTGGCTCAGCCTTTGGTACACCTATAACAGCTGCTTGAAGCTCTGAGCAACCTGACAGCACCTGGGCTGGTTGTTGCTGCATTCACAAACAAGCCAGCTGTCCCACAGGCACACACATCATGGCATGCCAGGCCCCTGCCCGAGTGAACTACACAGCTCTGGCCTTACCTGACAGTGGGCTGCCCCCAGCATACTTGATGATCTCAGCCGAGTAGTTCTGCTTCGCCAGCTGCTGCAGCGGCGAGGAGTCGAGCATGTACTGCAGCGGTGCAGGCCCTGCATTGTACATGCTGTACTGCTGCAGCGGCGGCTGCAGCTCACCGATGGGTGCCGCTGTGAGCTGGCAGCTGTAGCTGCCCCTCACAGCCAGCGCCAGCTGGGCAGAGGGTGCAACAGCCTGCGCGCTGAGCTGCAGCTGCAGCTGTTTGCCATCCTTGACGCGCAGGAACATTGGCAGGCTGTAGGCGCCCTCAGCCACAGGGTTGAACCGGATGCACACCTGTGCAGAAGCATGGAAGGAAACAGCACCCCAAGCAACACAGTTGGCCATGCAGATATCCCACCGGTTCTGATGGAGTCGCGCAGCAAGACCGGTGCTGCGTTGTGCTGTCACAGCAGTTGTGACAGCTTGTCACCAGGCTACTATGATGACAACAAGGCGCTTGCAGGACATCTGCTGCTGGGTCCGTACCTGTTGTGCCTGGCCAGCTGCCAGAGTGCCGTGCCGAGACAGCACCTGGAAGATGTTGTTCTCAATGATGAATGCCCGCTCTGTCTCAGCTTGTGTGAGGGGTCGTGCCGCCTCAACCCAGTTCTCAAGGTCCACCTGTATCACCCAATGCACCTGTGTTTTTAGGAGGCGTGTGAAGTGCAACAGGGTCCTCAACATCGCACATGACTCCAGCATGCATCAGGCAACAGCATGGGTAAGCCAACGGCTCGCCAAGCTTACTATTGCTGCTCACCCTACGCAAGTGCCTCCCCTGCCCAGAATTGCCCACCTGTGGTGCATCGTAGCTGTGAAGCTCCCACTCGACAGGCAGCACCCCGTCATTGCTGACCTCCACACAGTGCTGCCGAAGCCCACTGCCCACGGCTGCAGGCCCCAGATCCAGCTGGAAGGGCGGCAGCAGCGAGGCC
>QAXK01010930.1:0-10049 GCA_004335735.1 Chlorella sp. KRBP | reverse complement strand
TCTTTATTGCATATCGTGGGTCACGACATGCATTGAGACAGTTCACAGGAGGGTCATGAAAAGTGACATGCATTGGTGAAGGTCGCAGGAGAGTCATGACATGCATTGCAGGCAAAGAAGGTCGCACGAACGTCACACCCACCTGTGAGGATGACGGCCATTGGGTGGGCGTCATGGGGCATGGCATGGATCACGTCCTCCACTGCCTTTGGCACACCAGAGTGCATCGCCACAGCCTCCTCGAACGCTGCCAGCTCACTCCTGCACGGAAGGAGCCACACAAGAGAGCCACACAAAAGACAGGAGCAGGGTGAAGTTGGATTCGATGTACAGGCGGCTGATGCTGGCGACATGTGCAGATGCATTCCAATGGACCTCAGACACAACTGGCTGTTTGCAGCACCGCAGCAACAGTGCAGCAACCCAGCTACCATCATGATAGCATGAATATGCAGGTGGTGTTGCCGCAAGCTGAGTGAGGCTGCAGGGTGAGCGATTCCTGGCAGAGCCGACGACGCATGGCCCCCCTGCAACACAACGTTCTTATATTTACTCTCAACACTCTCAACACCATCCTGAGTTGCTGTGATACTGTGACACTGTGTCGGCGCAGCATACCTGCTGGGCAGGTTGCCATAGAGCACCAGGTAGGCTGACTCCAGGTAGGAGGCCTCTGTGAGCTCCTGGATGGGATAGCCCCTGTTGGGCACAGAGCAGTGCACAGCAATGTCACGCAGGGTGAGCACAGAGCAGTGCACAGCAACGTCAAGCAGGGTGGCAAAAGATGGCTGCCAGTTGTGGCCATGTGCTAGCACCACCACCAGCAACAGCACCAGCAGCAGCAGCTGGGAGGACTGCACAAGCATTGCTAAAGCGAATCGCAAGCAGGGGCTGTTCATTCAGCGACACCTGTGTGTGAAAAACAGCAGCACCTGCTGACGTTGACGGGTGCATGGGTGCAAGTCTGGAGGCTGTCATGGCATCAGCAGCTGTGGCAGCAGCTGTGGCAGTGACAGGGCATGCTGCTGTGCCCCCATACCTGTAGCGCAGGATGCCCTTGTCACCATCAATGAATGAGATGTGGCTGATGACAGCAGATGTGTTGGTGTACCTGTGCAAGGGCAACAAATTTCTGAATGTTCAGTGCAACACAGCACGCAGCATTGGCCAGACTGGTAGCTACCTTGTGAATGACAATCCTGTTTGAGCTGCAATGTCACTGTCTACATGGGATGCATGCATTGCTTCCCGTCTCAACAGATGTACCACCGCTGTACTATGCAATGATGGTGTGCAAAAACACGATGCATGTGGCTGTGCAGGGGTTGCCCAAGCACGGGTTTAGTTCGAGGGAGGATACATTCTGCAAATAAAGATGGGTGCACGCCTTGGAACATTCCACAGCAGCGCCTTACCCTGGGTCATATGTCCTCAGGCCGACTCCATCACCACCAGCAGTGATCTTCTTCAAGGCCTGTGCATTGATGGTGCCGCCCTCAGACACTTCAATCTGCACACGAGACAGTTTGTGAGTTACAATGAGTACACGCAGCGTGATGTTCACACAGCACGTGAACTGCTATGTCCATGTCATGACTGCTGCCGAGATGGACAACAAGCTGAGGTGCTCGGTCGCCTGGATCATGACATACCGTGTACTTCTTGCCTGTCCTGTTGTCTAAGACCGTCAAAGTGCCCGGACCTCCACCAGGAGCAGGGCGAACCTCCTCATCTGCCCGTGTATCCTGCCTCTGCAGTGTGTTCTGCTCGCAGTCTGCTGACAAATGCTGCGACAATACAGACAACCTTCCGACAGCACTGCTGAACGCCATCAGGGCTGCACACCTGTGCGCACTCCGTTGATCTGCGGTGTCGCAATAAGCACGCAAGGCAGGTGTGCGCTTCCAGCAACAGCCAAAGAACGGACACCAAGCCTTGTGTTTGGGAAACACGTAATGATCTCGGCACATACACACTTACCGTGCTGAGTGTGGCCGTTGCAATAACACGCCCAGCATAACCGAACATAAGCTCCACGCTGACCTGGCATCATGACTCAACAGCAGCAGATCGCATGGGTCGAGCGCTTTGGACCGCCTGTTGCTGCATTTGTATCGTTGGTAGCCTTCTGGGTTTATATAGACCGTTTCAGGACCGTGAGGTTGGGGCCAGCGCAGGTCACAGCAGTAGCAACAGCAGTGATCTGTCACCCAGAGCCAAGGTCGCCAGGCCATCCATGCCATTTGGCGCTTTTGCTTTCGAGGTGCACGGAAGGGTAAGTTTGAGTCCTTTCAAGCTGGTGCATCATAGTCAGCAGCCGACCAACCTTGCATTTTTGAGTGATGGTGTAAGTTGAGCACACAGTCACGGTCATTGTCACCACCTGCAGCTGCACGCCAGCCATGCTGTGTTCTGTGCTGTGGTCTCCCGTCAGCTTGTACCCAGTCTTGCGCTCCACACACCCCTCCTGATCAAGGGACAGACATGCAGAGTCAGTGAGTCTGTGCTCACGTGTGCCGACTGTGGCCCAGCTACCACTCAGTGTGGGCCACTCCATGAGCTGCAGCAGTGGGCTCGCTCACTCACTCACTCACTCACTTGCTGCTGCCGGCCTCAACCCCTAAACTGCTGATCACCGACAGGTCCAGGGCGTGTTCTTTCGAAAGTTCACAGTGGCCAAGGCTCAGGCCCTGCACCTGGTGGGCTGGTGCGCCAACACACAGTGTGGAACCGTGGTGGGCGATTGCCAGGGCCAGCCGCAGGCTCTGGAGGAAATGAAGGTGAGTGTTCTGCCTGTTTTGACGTGCTGTGAAGCGGGTGCTGTCATTACATCAGGTTGTGGTTGACTCAAACAGCGGAGCTGTGCTCAGGAGCAGGGCAGCGAGGCCTGCAGCAGTGGCAGTGACTTGGCAGGAGCAAGCCATCGACCAGGGCCTGCAACAGCAACGACACTACAGTGCTCTCAAGCAAGGCATGTAATGACTAAAGCAGTGATGACTCAAGCTGCTTTTCTCTAGATATGGGACTGGCTTCTTAGCAACTGCATGCAGCCCGCTATTTCAGATCTGTGTGAGGTCAACCCACAAAATGCAACGCATGTGCTTGCTGCTGCTTACATATTGCTGCTGCCTGCTGCCTAGGAGTGGTTGAGCACTGAGGGTAGTCCACACTCACACATTGAGCGCTGCGACTTCAAGCAGGAGCGCAGTATTCAGCAGCTGGATTTCGAAGTGTTTGAGAGACGGTAGAATGTCCCCTGACTGTCTGTCGTTGTCGCCAGCATCTGTTACAGCCTCTAATAAGGCAGCAGTGGCGGCGGCGGCAGCAGCAGGAGCAGCAGCAGCAGCTTGAGAGCCTGAAGAGCGCTGCTGCTGGCTATCAACATATGTTGGCCTGTCACTGCACGCGCAAGAGCTTGCTGAAGTGACAGAAGCAGCTGCAAGCCAGCACCCGCAAGCCCGGCGATATCTATACAGCGTGACCCTTGCATGATGTCCATGCTGTGCAGTTTGGTGCTGCTGTCACAGTTCCACTGCTGCTGCGTTGGTACTGACCAATGCAGCAGCACAGCATTGGTGTTGTGGTTGACACGTTGGGCAGCTTCCCATCAGGGCTTTCCTCCAAACTCAACCTGGGTCACTGCCTTGACGCAATGGCAGCCCAAGTGGCATGCAGCAGTTTTGTGGGCATGTGCATGCAGCAAGTGTAGTGCTCCAGCACCACCTAGAGTTCTACTGACCCAGACAGTGGCAGCAGGGTTGTGTGCACAGCACCCCTTGTTTCTCAATCCGCATCAGCACTGGCATACGTTTCCACTGTGCCTGGGGAGGTCCTGGCCCTGCGATGCTCAGAGCAGCTTTTTGATATCCGACTTAAAGTTCACTCGGCTCCGTTTCTGCTTGTTACACTTTATAGTGACTGGTGGCATATGGCACTGCATGGCATGTGCTTCAGACGCTCTCTGAGCAAGCAGCTGACGATGCTGCAGCTCTCATGAGATCAGCACTGTGCGGTGACCGTCAACATGCCAGATCAATTCCATCACACACCCATTGCATGGTGGGCCATTCCCAAAATTCACAGCCTGGTCTTGCACAGCATCCGGATCCATTGCTGTACATACAGCATTGCCACAATACAGAGGTTGTAACAGGGACATGCCTGGACATGGGTAGCTCCACGCACATCAGCCCCTGGCCCTGTTTGCACAGGGGGGCATACACAGGGTCTGTCCGTGAGCACTTTGTATTCAGCACCAGCTCACTTGTGTGCGAGTCCACACGCGTAAGACTCTGGCAAGATATGTTGTTGTTGCTGGCAAGATATTAAATGAAGGAGGTACGGGTGTGATGTGACTGGAGGCCTGTGTCTCAAGGCCTTTGCTATGACACCATGCCCAGCATTGTGTGCATTCAGCCGACCAGGGTGTCGACAAGAGCACATGTTTCAGTGCTCAGCACAAGGCTCCACCTTGAGGCAGGCGCATGAGTTGCCCAATCACAGCATGGTGTGCTCTGTACACAGGCCACGTACAAGCACTGTGGCAGCCCAAATTTGGGGGCGTGCTTGCGATGGTCGGTAATCGCAAGCAATGGCAGGACACGGCACGGCATCACAGGATGCTGCACTACAAGCCAGCAAGCGAAGGAATGCGTATGAACAGGCGATACATATGCTGCATCCGTTTCAAGACGTACATACTGCTCAACAGACTGTGACAGACCACAGGATCTGCGTTCATGGCACATCAGCCCAGCAAGGCATGTGCAGGTTTTTACTTGGCCTTTTTCATGCCATCCGGGCCTGCAGGCCAAGCACATCAACAGCATAAACAAATCGTAGGCAGGCCTTCCCATCCCTGCTGGCAGCGTTCCTCAGGAATACGTTCAGGCCAGGTTGGGCACGCAACAGCCCAGGACGTACAGGTAAATCGCACTGCACAGGGGCAGCGTAAGTGCGGCTGCTATGTACTCGTAGAACAGCAGTGCCGAGACCTCATCCTCGCCGTTCTTGTGCACCAGCGACAGCGAGTGCACCAGAACCGCCGTCGGCGTCGACCACGCGACCATCATCACGAGCACGGCGAGCGGGTCCGTTGCCGGTCCGACGAGCCCAGACTTCTGCGCGGCGAGCACGACCCCGAGCCCGATCATGGGGCTCAGGAGGAGCTTGGTGCCAATGACGCCAGCAACGTTAAGGGCAGGCAGGTGCGTGCCGTTTGCGAGCTGGGGGCCGTTGGCGAGGTTGGCGCCCAGTACCAGCAGCAGCACGGGGATGAGCGGCTGTTGTGGCGGGCAGGGTTCAGCACCGGTGGCAGCAACAGCAGCAGCAAGGGCAGTAGTCAAGAGACTGTAAAGCAACAGCGACTTGCACAGTAACTGGTCATTTCACGATGAGAGCGAAGACCACTGGCTACAGAATGCAAGTCACAATGCAGGTCACAGGAGGGGGGTGCAATGGACAGCCGTCCAATGAAAGTGCTTCCAGAGCTCCACCTCTGCTGGCAGCACAGTGACTGTGTCAGGCTCACCTGTCCAAGCATGTCGAGAACATCTCCCACCAGAGACAGGGATCCTTGGGGGCTGAACAGGGCGGCCTGCAAGCGCAGCAGCAGATCAACACCAGTGTGCCATGTCATCATGTAGCTGAGACTGTTTCAGCGCTTGCACAGTTGGGGCAGCATGCAGTTTGGCTTGATTCAAGGCTCTGCCTAAGCAGAGCCTCAAATCAGAAGTGCCTACTCGAAAAGTAACTGTCCGCCTGCCATTGCGGCAATGATTAGAAGGCTGTTGTAGCATTACAACTGACCTGCAGTGGCTGGCAGCTGCCGATCATGATGGCCACAACCCCAGCAAGCAATGGAGCAGACAGCACACCCTTCAGCAGGGGCCCCATGACATCTGCGTGCTGCTGCCACCAGGTGCTGAGCTGCTGCTGTTGATGCAAGAACAGCTGCTGCAGCTGCCCAGGAGCTTGCTGTTGTCCCTGCTGCTGCCCCTGCTGCTGCCCCTGCTGCTGCTGCTGTCCTGAAGGCTGCTGGTGGGGCCAGTAGGTGGCCCCAGAAGCGTTTGCTGCTGCTGCCTGGTGCGAGGCATGCTCCAGGTTGGCTTGGGCCGGTGCTGCTGCAAGCTGGCTGGGGTGGTTGCTGCTGTGGAAGCTGCTGTTGGGACGAGGGATGCGGTCGCTGACAAGGCTGTACTGCTGGACAGCTGTGCTGTACTGCATCTGCAACTCCAGGCTCGTCAGGGTAGCAGCAGTGTATGGCAGCGGCCTGCAGGCAATACAGCGTGGAGCATGTCATGCTGTGTGGTAACGCCTTGGTGTGATTGTCAGTGCATTTGCATGATTCCAACCCATATCACAGAGCGCGCGCTGTTGAGACGGCATTTTTGCGGCTGTCCACACACACCACACAACAATACCTGTCTTGTCCACCCTGATTGTCACCACACCAGGCAGCAGGGAGCACATGTGACATGAATGGTATGAGATCAAACTTTGAGCACCGTACTGAGCGCACCTCTCTAGCAATGCAGCAGGGCTCCCGGGGCGAACTATGCCTTGTGCCAGCTGGTGCCTCTGGGCCCACACGCCTGCTGCTGTCCCAAGCACTGCGTCTTGCGGATGCGCCTGCTGCAGCAGCAGCTGCCCTGCAGCCGCCGTTGAGGTCACCAGGGCCTCATGACGACCGCGTGCCTGTTGCTGCAGGGCTTGTGCAGCGTGCACACTGCTGCTGTTGAACGCGACTGCGTTGTTCATCACCGCATCCTGCCCGGGCGCAGGTCCTGCGGCAGATATGCTGCTGCTGCTGTCTGCGCAGGCGCTGGCAGGCTGTGCATTAGGCTTGTGCAGCAGCAGAGTGCCTGCATTTTGGGCAGGAAGGCATGGCATCCATAGCAGAAGTCAGCATGCGGCAGGAGGGAGTGCAGGCGGCCAGGGCTGATGGCACCAACATCGTGTTGATTCTGTGGCAGATGCAAGCCGCATGCAGTAATGTCTTGCGCACGTATGTCGATGTACCAGCAGTTGAAAACAGGTACCTGGGCCAGCACCATTTGGACGTAGAATGCTGCAAAGTAACTGCAAAGTAAAAAAAACCGCAAAGTAAACTTCAAAGTAACCCATGGTTGCTCACCGAGTGGCATCTGCACCAGTGTGGCATACCACCAGCCCAGCATGATGTAGCTGACAGCCAGTTCTGCCTGTGCTGCTGAGTTGAAGGGCAGGTTGGGGCTCCTGATGAGGCTCAGCACCACCACCAGTGGCAGGTTGCCTGCAGGACACAAGGCAGGGGCAGCAGCCAGGCACTGCGAGTTGCCGACGCATATCGAGGTATAGGGTTTGCAGAGGACCAAGGCTGTGACTGTGGTGCAGAAGGTGGCCTGATGGTTGGGTCAACTTGGGACCTGCAACCACCCTGACAGTGCAGAGGGCTGTATGGACTCACATCGTCATGAGCACGTGCTGATTGTCACAGGCCCGTCACCCTACACCACTTACGGCCACTGGCACTCTCACGGCCATCCTCACCTGTGTTGGCTATGGAGCTTGAGACCTGTATGATGTGCTTCAGGTTGTGTGGCGTAGGCAGCAGCCGGGTGTGCAGGATGCCCAGGCCCAGCCCCACAAAGTGACTGCATGCAAACCAAAGACCAACAAGTTGGAGTTGCGACAGCAGTTAGACATGTACACGCAGCCACAGCCTGCAGCTGGCCTTGTTTCTAGCAAGGAGATGTCGAAGGAGCTGTGGCAACTGCTATGCTGAGGCAGGCAAGCACGCAACTAGGCCTGAGGGCTGCAATGCAGGCATGCAGCGGCTGGTGATCCTGATGATCAGGAAGTGCGCTGCCTGCTGCATAGAAAGCTCCGTCAAGCAGCTTCTGGAACATGGCCTGTGGGGTGCTCTGTGGTGCCATGCTCTTTGCGTGTGCTGCAGCCAAGGTCACACTGCCGGCTCCAGCAGCCGCGTACCACAGGATGACGTTGGCTCCGATGTACCAGAGGCTGAGTGCTGAAGCCAGGTCTGTGTGTGCGCCCAGCTTGGTGACCATCATGGCTGGTGTGAAGACGTTGATGGCCAGCTTGCTGAGTGCCCTGCGCGCCGCTGCATTCAGCATTCCCTGCAGCAGGCCCAGACAAGGTGCTGTTCAGGGGTGCAGTTACGGGTGCCTGGTGCAGCAGATGAGCTGTATCAGATGTGGATCAGTATGTGGATATGTTATAAGTCAAGCTACTGAGGCTGCAGGCTGATGCATGTGGCTGACGCACAAGCTGACATGCATCCTTTCCGCTGCTGCCTTGCCAAGGCTGAGGGATGTGTGTGCACTTGCAAAGGGGTGCGGTGCAGCACATGCAAGGTATGCTGAGAGGCAGATGACCATCGATGCCGATGTTGACTCACATGGTGGGCAGACACTGCTCCAGCGGCAGCCACCATGCCAATCTTGAGCACAGGCACTGTGCTGTCTACCACCAGCTGGTCGAGCCCCTGGGGCAGTACTGCTGCCTGTGCTGGCCTATGACCGCCACGGCATCGACATCTGGGTGCCAAAACCGGTGAAAAATGTCTCGTAGCACTGAACTGTGAGGTTCGCAGGCCCTGCTGCACCAGCTCTGCTGTTTTCCAAGACTGGAACATCATTTCTGCTGTCAAGGACCAGCGAACATGCTCTAGGGTGAGAACATGCTAGACAAACTAAAGCTCTAGTAATACTCCAAAAAATGCCTGTCAGCTGGCTTGAGTTTGTGACGGAGCTACAGTTGAAGTCACACTTTCTTGGCGCGAATGTGAGGTGGGATTGTGATGTGTTTGCGCCATTCGTTTTCAGCGTTCGTTACTTTTTCAGATATCACGTCTGTGGACCTGCCTGACGACCTGGCCAAGCCTGACAACCCCCCTCAGTATTCAAACAGTGATCGCAGCAGTTCTGGCAGTGTGGTGTCTACACTGCTTCCCCTTTTCGCCTGTAAGCTCACTGCACTGACTCTGATCAAGCACGTGTGACCCACTGTCAAGGCAGCAAAGGCAGCATGGCCAATCAGATAGTGCAGCAAGCAGTGCAGCAGAGTGTCCTTCGGGTAGCGCAGCAGCTAGAGGAGCAGCTAGACTCAGAGCTCCACAAACTTGATAACCTCCAAGATGATGACTTGGAACGGATCAGGCAGCGGCGTGTGCAGGAACTCAGGCAGCAGCAGGAGCGCACCAAGGAATGGGTCGCAAAAGGGCATGGGGAGTACAAGGAAATATTTGAAGAGAAGGAGTTTTTCAAGGAGATGAAGGGGGAGGAGCGCATGATATGTCACTTCTACCGTGATAACTGGCCATGCAAGGTGTGCACGTCAGAACTCTGGCTGCGTCCGGCCATTAGATGCCAAGCATGGGCAGTGGCTGTTGCTGCTGTGCTGTCTCACTGCAGCCAGCATGCGCTTGTGAGCATACACACACAGCAGCACCAGCAGGTTGCACAGCGTGCAAGCCTTGCCTTTGTTGACACCACACGGCTCGCATGGTAGCGCACCCGGCTCAGCTCTCAGCTGCATGTGCACATGCATGACTCACCTCGCTGCATACAGCTGGTCACAGCCGCTGCACAAGGCTGCTGCAAAGGCTTTGTATCCTGGCTGCAACATCCTAGCTGCAGCCACGTCACACCAACGCGTCCTGTGGCACCATGCTGTTGTACAGGTGATGGACAAGCACCTCAACATCCTGTGCAAGCAACACCTGGAGACCAAGTTTGTCAAGGTGGGTGCATGCCCCCAAGGCTGTGCATCAACATCGCCTTGCTCTACAGCAGCTTTGTGTTCTTCACATAGTGCACTCTGATGCCGAAGCAGCAGCAGCAGCAACAGCATAAGACAAGGACGTGTGGGGCAGTTCAACGTGCTGCTGTCTTCTCGGCCCAGCAGGCCCCGCAGACGCACTCCCAAATTGCGGGTTGACTGTGCAGCGGTGACGTTGGTGCCGACGCTGCGCCCGTCTTCAACCTGCTGCTCAATAACACTGCCTGCTGCGACATGCTGCCTTGGGTCCCTGCCCCCCCCCCCCC
>QAXK01010919.1:0-13866 GCA_004335735.1 Chlorella sp. KRBP | reverse complement strand
CCCCACCACCACCTCCCAGCCCATCACGCAGTGTGTGCCTCTCTGCATTGCACGGCACATGCCTGCAGTGTGCATCCCTGTGCGCCACATACACACACCTGCAGGGAGTAGTCAGGCATCTGCCTCATGCTGTCCAGCAGCTGTGCCCGCTTCTGCTTCATCTCCAGCTTGGCATCAAGCAGCAGGCGCTGCTGCAACACCCTGCAGGAGGCGCAGTACACAGCACAGCAGACTGAGCTGCAGGTCAACAGGTGGTGGGGTGCAGGCTGTATCATGCAGCTGCCCTGCAACCTTCACGATGCAGGGCCAAGCGGTCAGCCGGCGCAGCAATGCAAGTCTGCTGGAGAACTCCTCAACAAGGTGTATGTGATGCTTGACAGTACCACTGCAGCACACACGAAAGCTGCGGCAGCAGCTTGCACCTCTGCAAGCTTAAATATACCCTTGCTCTCTGCCTCCGATCAACCCCCACTAGCTGTCCCCTCTACACATGTACACAAACAGTGTTGGTCTACACGCGCAGCCACCGCCACACCCCTCACCTTGCTGTGTCCATGTGTCTGCCTGCACACGCCTCATCAAATGCAGTCCAGCCCCTGCTGCTGCGGGCCCGCGCAGGCAGCCCCGCACCCAGCAGCAGCTCCACAGCAGCAGTGTGGCCACGCAGGGCGGCAACATGCAGGGCCTGCGGGCAGGATACATGTGTGGTGGGGGATAGTGGAAGGGGGAGAGGGGCCAGGTGACAGGTCGAGGGGTTTAGCATGCCTTGAAAACCGTATGGGCACAGAAATGCTCCAGCAATCGCATCTGGAAGCAGCGCTTGCATGAGCTCCGCAGCATGTGCTGCTGTGCCAGACATGTGCGAGCTGGGGGTTTCAGGGATGCACAGCAGCTGCTGCACCCCTCAAGGATGCATGGAAGGCAGTCCTGAGTTCTTGGCCTGCCCTGCTTGCCTGTACGCACATCAGCACTCACAGCTTGACCGCTGCAGCTACTGCATATGCTGCTCAGCTCTCTGACTGCAGCCTGCAAGCAGATGGCACTCACGGTGTTTCCATGCAGGTCCAAAGCTGCATACTGCTCCTGTGGCAGGCGCTGTAGGAGCTCCTCCAGATGCTTTGTGTCATTATTGAAAGCAGCCCTGCACGTATGATACAGCTCCAGTCAGCTCCTTCTACAGTGTACAGAAATATGTCGACTGGGTGTGTTTGAACAACAGCACACACCGTCACATGCTACACATGCATGGTGCAAGGCTGTGTCAGAGCACTTGAGGGCCCATGCTGCAACCAAACTCACTTGTGAATTTCGTAGACGGACTCATATCGTGTTGGCCCTGCACGACCCGCCCAGGAACAGTCAGTCGCTTGCTTTGACAGGGTCACAAGACACCAACACACTTGAAATGTCGAGAGTTTGGGAGCTCATGGAGCTTTGGCTGCCTACCTTGCTCCCATTCATCTTCTTCAACTGTATCAAAGAATTCTTCTGCTTCCTCCATACTGGCTACCACGCGAGAATGCTGCAGCAGCTGCTGTGACTGTGAGTGAAGTTGTTGAAAGCTGCCCGCATGCACTGCCTGACAGGGTTACTCAACACAATCCATAACAAGCAGCAAAATGCGTTTGTTGCTTATGCTTCGCGCTCAGTATTGCTCCTGTGGGGGTGTGACGCTTCTGTTTGAACGGTGTGAAAGGGCAAGGGTGCATGTGTCAGATGTGTAACGCACTATTCTGAACCATTAAACGACGCTTTTCACATCGACACGCTGGCCAATCACCGCATCTGAGATGACGTAAGCCTTCGTCAGCCTTCCTAAACCTTGGAACCATCCTGGACCTGAAGATCACTGCACTCCCAGGAGCCGGAGCCATGCAAGGTCAACCCTGACGCGTGTTGACTGCATAGTAGCAGCATGCCTTCCCAAAAAAACATAACGAAGGCTGTCAATCAGCCCCAACAGAGCTGTACGGCCAGACATCATGTCAGTCATGTGGTCAGGGCATGCCATGCAATGCAATGTTGCCTGCCTTTGTGCGCAGAGCTGTTGCGGCGGACCTACGACGGTATCTGTAAAACACTGCCTCTTTCAGCAGCTGGAATGTAGCGTCACACAGTCATGCTTGTGCCCAATAGTGGTGGGGCCAGGCTGCATGATCTCAGTAGCTGGCTGACTGCGCCACTTGCGGCCATCCCACAACACCAGCAAAGCGTCCAGTTGTAGCCATCAGTCAGGGTCGTTGAAAAGGCAGAAAGGGCAACTATGCATGAACTGCGTAGGTCAGTACATGCACACCCCTGATCTGAAACAACACATGTGTACAGCCAGCTGAGTTGTGCAACACGGCAGTTTGGATCGATCTAGATATCTGGGGTGCAATCAGCCTCCGACATCTGCTCGGCAGGGCACCAACACACTCGGCCAGCAATTCACATCATCGCATCAACATTCTCAACACACCGTTGACCATGAAGGCTGCATACCAACACTCGCTGGCACGCGTATCCTATTGCCAATGCAGTCAACCACAACGACAGCATCGATCTGTCTCACATGCTGTGACAGCGCACTGTTCAGCCTGAGCATTGCATGCATCACGGAGTGGCTTTGCCCTTGCCCAGAGCTTCCAGCACCTCCACCAGCTTTGCCTCTGCAGCCGTCATGTGTGGAGCCACACCAGCAGTCACCCCACTCTTGACCCGCTCAAAGTCCTGCCCTTGCGTCGCCTGCTGGTCCACAGCCCACCTGCCAGGCACAGCCAGCTCCTTTGCCAGGGCCTTGACAGCCAGATCCTTGTAGCTGGTCAAGCACTGCTGCGGGACTTTGTTCACGAGGTGTAACGTGACGTCGTTGATGTTCAGCTGCGGCCCTGTCAGCAGGTCTGCGCCGGCCCTCCGGACTGCATCAGCGCACGCAAAGCGGCCCTGCGCCGTGATGGATCGCACCACACTGGTTATGACCGCCAGACCCAGCTTGGCAGAGACAACCTGGGTGGTGGTGTTTGTGGCTGCTGTTGCAGACCACTGGCCGATGCCCACAGCCTTGTCTCTGGAGGCAGAGAGGCCCAGGTGGCTGCCGCGTGCTGTCGCCAGAGAGTTAGCGTCCGTTGTGCTGTTGAAGAGCGAGAAGGACTCCATGAGGGAGTGGGATACTGCTGCGCCCCGCTTCTCTGCGCTCACGCTGGACGTGGCTGAGCCGGTTGCTTTGCTGCCGTCGATCGCGACCGTGATGGAGTCTGCGTTGGTGCGCGCCGTGCTGTGCTTCTCAGCCGACCCAGTGGCATCCGACACCACATGTGCTGTGCTGTCCTGCCTCACAGCTGAGGACACAGCTGTCCCTGCAGCATCACTCCTGCTCCCATCTGTTGCTGCAGAGCGAGTTGCTGTCGTTGCTGATGTGCTGGCACCCCCAAGGCCCATTGCAAGCGAGCCAGCGCCAGCTGTTGCTGTAGACAGATGGTCTGCCAGAGCCTCTGCAGAAGTTGCCGCCACCGTCGTTCCTTGCTGCGGTACGACGCGGTTGGACGCACCAGACTTTGACACCGCTACAGCCTTGGAGGCGTGATTGGCTGTAGCAGTGGCGTTTGCAAGGGCAGCAACATTGCCACCTGCTTGTTGCAGCTTGGCATGTGCAACAGCGTGCGCTGACGCTTTTGCCCCATTGATCGCAAAACCCACCGATATAGCACGGCTCTCCATGCCAGTCTGCTCGTGCAAGCTGCTGCCGCTGCCGCTGTCAACCTGCAGCAGCTGCTGCTGGCCGCCTGCCTTTGAGCCCAATGCAACCTGCAGAGCCTTTGCTATTCTATGTAGCGACTGCTGAGGGGCCATATGTGGCAAATTGATTGATATTGGTGCTGTTGCCAGCTGTGCCGCCTGCGTGCTGCTGTTCACAGCTGAAGATTCAGGGGTGACGCTCGCTGACATAGGGAGCTTCAGCAAGGGAAACTTCAGCCCGTTTGCTGAGTGCAGCTGCCGTTGACCACCTGCTGGTAAGGACTGGCTGCATCCTGCATAAAACAAATGTTGAAGGAGCTTGCTTGTTTGTATCAGCACACAAAGTCACAGATGCGTAGTTGACGCATAGGAGGCCTGGCAGGCTGGCATCTTGGAGCAGTCACAGCAGTTGACCAGCTGCTGGCTTCAGGCTCATCGTGCCCATGTCAAGTGAACACCTGCTGTTCAGTCGTACTATACAGTTTATATCGCATACAGCACCCACCTAAAGCCGAAACGACCAGGATGACATATACAGTTTGCAGCGCGCGCCTTCCGCTGCAGGTGCTGATTGGGGAGCCCATAGCGACGATCTATTCCGTCAAAAAAACAGCAATGCGCTTTGGCATAAAAGACTTTGTTTCAAATCAAGCCCAGCAAGAGCGCCAAAGCGAGACCTTGACCAGTGCACTCTCTAGCCGCTATCACTTTGCCACTCGTCCAAACTAGAGCTTGAAAGGCAAGAGTTTTGTTGCATCCCGATCTTCCAATGTGTGGGTTAGACAGGCCTAGGTGCGATCCAATCAGGCGTTTAGGTGGCATAGCTGTCAAATGCTGAGGTCTGCACCTGCAGGTCACACTGAGATGCCAAGGGCCGGTTCTGACCAAAGTCACATGCAGAAACACTCATAATCTTCGGTTTTAACTGTGCAAAGGACGGCGTGGGTATGCACCGACTCGTTCGGATTTGAAATCAGGGTGATTTGATCTGAACCGAATATCAGCTTGCTCAGTGCTAGCCTGCCCACTCTCCCTAGTCAGTCGCATCACACTGGTTCTCTGACTTGATCTGCGTTCTTTTTGCCTGAGGCAGTTTCGTGCAACTGCTGACTACGTTGGTTTTCCTGCCCTGCAACAGTAGCCACAAACACAGCACCAAACCACAGAGGGGCCCCCACTGCACGTTCCACGCAACCCTGTAGCACTGGCCATCCACAACGGCAATAGATCACTCTCAGCACCCCGGTGCCTCCATGGCAGCCCTCAAACGGATGGCCGTGTCTGGGCGCCCCACACCCCAGGAGTGTAGGGCAGTCATAGAAGCACTGTCTGCCCTACATGGCAGGCCCAACAGGCACCAGCACTCGGCCGGCCTGCAGGTCGGCTGTGAACTCAAGGAGCCGCATACTGTCCTGGACTCCTTGGTGAGGAGAGCTGCAGCCAGCAGCTGGGCCCTTGCAACATGTATGCCATGATGGCCCCACTGGTGGTGCATCCACTGCACATGTCATGAACATACACAGAGCTTTTATCAATGCTTGGTGACTCAGTCACTGCAGCATGTACGTACCATAGCCCCATGCTGTCACATCATCACCCTGCCAATATGCTCTGCTCTGCTGCTGATGCTGCTGGTGCTGATGTTGCTGCCCACAATGTGATGTGCACAGGTGCGCACAATCCTGTCCCAGAACACCACAGACATCACATCACAGCGCGCTTACACATCCCTCAAGCAGGCCTTCCCTGATTGGGAGCGAGTCAGGACAGCACCCCCAGGTGCGCAACACATGCCCTTGGACCGGCCCATGCCCCCGCCCATGCACATGCAATTGCACATGCCCCTGGACCGGCACATGTACATGCACTTGGACTGGCACATGTACATGCACACCCACACATGCACTTGCACCTGCACCTGCTTTGGGGCTGACGGTGGACATTGGTGTGCCTGTGTGCCTGTGCTCTGCAGGTGCTGTTGAGGATGCCATACGAGTCGGGGGCTTAGCTGACATCAAGGCTGGGCGCATCAAGGTCAGTACATGACAGCCCTGGGCATTGAGGATGATATCACGAAAGTAAAGCAAGCAGAACAGAGTCCTGGGCGTGTCCAGCGGGCAGCACAGAAGGATGAGGGCCCTCTCAGCACACTGATGTGCGCATGGACCTGCTCACAGCCAGTCCCAGCCTGTCACACATCTGACGAGCGCCATGATCCTGCAGCCTGTCGATCTGCCGAAGCAGCACTGCTCAGCTCCACCCCTGACCCAGCCCTGTGCCCACCAACACTTCCCCCTGCATCATGGCAGTGCCCACCCTTCCCTTGCACCCCCTCACACATGGCGCCTGTCAGCACACCCAGAGCGTGTGTCTTCATCATTCCATGCCACAACCCCACGCCACCCGCCACAGGCCATCCTGGAGTCGCTGCTGTCGGAGCGTGGTGAGTTGAGCCTGGAGCACCTGCGGCAGCTGCCCAGTGACGTCATCAAGGCACAGCTTCTGAGGTACAAGGGCGTGGGGCCCAAGTCCATTGCATGTGAGTGGCTGCACTGCAGGTGTGCATCGCACCGGGGTGGTAAGAGACTGGGATGGGCGTGTGTGATTGCATGTGCTTTTGCATGTGTGTTGCAGCACGGAAGGAGTCGTGCGCACCCTGGCTTTAACCTGATGCAGTACAACATGCCGTGCAACAGCAGGCCTGTACAGCCACGCTGCCGCAACACGCCAGTTTGCATGCTGGCTGGCACATACACGTTGATGCTTCCCTACTGCTCGGGGATGCCTCACGCTGCTGGTGCTGTGGGTGCTGCACTGTGCTGTGCTTCAGGTGTAATGCTGTTCTGTCTGGGGCGTGATGAGTGCCCAGTGGACACACATGTGTGGGAGATCAGCAAGCAGGTGTGTGGCTGTGCCTGTGGGTGTGGCTCTGGGCAGGGTGTGCGTGTGGTATAGGTGTGGGTGTAGGTGCGGGTGTAGGTGCGGGTGTGGGTGTGGCTCCATCATGCTGGCATGTGCGCACATACTGCAGCGGGAGTGGTACTGGCCTTTGTGTGTGGCTGGCCAGCAGCAAGTGAAGCCCGGTGTTGATTGGACTCAGCGGTGCACTATCTGCGGGCAGTGGGCGATCTTGGGACGGGTGCATGGCAACTAATTGGTAGCTGATTGTGCAAGTGCAGCACAGGTGACGATGCTCACACCACTTGTGTTGGTGTGTCCTGCAGTTTGGCTGGGTGGCTGAGACCGCCAGCAGAGAGGCCACCTATGAGTACCTGAACGCAGTCGTGCCTGACGAACATAAGTGAGCGAAGAGGTGGAGGGTGGAGGTCAGCAGAGACTTGGGCTTATGCAAAGACTGCTGCACAAGCGCAATCCACAGTCTCATGCAGCAGAGGGTCTGTGGGGTATGCATCTGATGTTGTTTGAGTCTACAGCTTGCAGCATCTTGCCTCGGCTATCATGCACACACTGTGCGCAGGCTGCACGTAATACCACTTGCCATGCTGCTGCGTGGGCATTCGACTAGGTCACCATCCATGGCTCCTGTGGTCATGTCATGTGTTTCATGCTGTCCTTGCGTATAGGTACGAACTTCACGTGCTGCTGGTTGAACATGGCAAAGTCTGCCCAGAGTGCTTCAAGCGCAGCAGTAAATCAGGCGCAAAGCGTGGAGGCAAGGGCGCAGCAGCGGCAGCAGCAGGTGCTGTGGTTGCCTGCCCCTTGAGACCCTTCAAGAAGCGCAGCAGCGGCAAGAACAGCAGCCCAAGCAGCAGCAAAGCTGCAGCGGGGCTGGAGGCCAGCAGCTGTGGCAGCATTGCTGTGAAGGCTGAGCCTGGCACCGAAGCAGCAGCGGCTGTGGTCAAACTCGAGGAAGCCGCAGAAGGCCTGTCCCAAGGGACAGCAGCAGCAGCAGTAGCAGCTGCTGCTGAAGCATACCCTGTAGATGCTGCTGTGAAAGTGAAGGCTGAGCAGCTGCAGAATTATGCATGCAAGCTGGCAGCAGCTGTCAAGCAGGAGCCAGGGGAAGCCCAGCCAGGCCCACAGCAGTTGCTAGCTTTTGCAGCAGGTCATGCAGCATCAGAAATGGCTGAGACAGCACCGCAGCAGCCAGCCAGGTTGAGAAAACGCACACGCAGGGCGTGATGCACGTGTTGACGCACCTGATTGCAATGTACCATCAATGCCTGACTTGGCGAAGTCACACCTGTGGGAGCTGACAGTACATAAGCCTTGCCGCCCGACTCGAGTATCTCTTGTTTTATCTGAACTCTGCAACAAAGAAGGAAACTTGCTCGAGTTGCCCATTGTTTACTGACGTTGCTCGTTGCCTCGATTCACAAGTTCCCGCGTGACAACTTGCCGCCGGCGAGACTAGCCTCCGAACAGGTATGTACCAGCTTTATATGGGCTTCAAAGGACTAACTCATGCTTATGACGGGCTAACGTCGATGCCTTGCACCAATACATGAAGTTGACATATATTCTTCCTCTGCCAGCCTAGCATCGCTGGACTGTCGCATTGTGCTCTTCCAAACGACTGCAATGCTCATCTCGTGCTGCAGGAAAAATGGTGAGGACCTCAGGCAGCCTGCCACTGCAGCTGCTTTCGGTGCTGCTGTTGGGCCTTGTTGCGAGCAGCAGCGCAGGGAACTGTGCTGCAGGTCAGGGCATAGCAAAGACAGACATTGCCAGCTTTATTGGCAGCTTCTTCGGACAGCAAGTGGCCACCCCGAGTGGCTGCAGGCCTTGCGGCAGGACAGAGGCATCAAGGGGTGGCGAGAATGCAGAGTGTGTGATGTGCACGCCACTGCTGTCAGCCCCCAACGCAGACCAGAGCGCATGCGACTGCCTGCCAGGCACGTACGCACCCAGTGCTCCCTCAGCAGCCACAGCTCAGCGCACATGCATTGCTTGCGGCGGCAAGGCAGTCAGCACAACACGCAATGCAGCCAGCTGCACAGCATGCCCTGAGGGTGCTCGGGCAACCTCGGACAACAAGTGTGGCTGCGAGCCTGGCTATGTTGCAACAGGCCTGGGAGCTCTGGGCGTGACTGGCTGCAGGTAACCCCCACTGACTTGCCTGCAGAGTCGGTGGAAGGCACAGGTTGTGTTAGCAAAGGTCGAAGGGTCCCCGCAGGCTTGCTGAGCAGTAGCAGGCAGCTCAGTAATTGTGCCTGCAGGCCCGACAGGCTGCCTGCCTGCTGCAGCAGCAGCACGGCACACTAGGCAGGGCATAGAGGACATAATGTAGCAGCAGCTGGTAGCAGCAGCAGTGAGATCTTCAGGAAGCTTCTTGTGCAGGCCTCCAGCATGCCAGCAGCAGCAAACAGCAGCAGGATCTTGACGGCATCCAGTGGTGCCTGCCACGTGTCGGGCCAACCACCCTCCGCGAGCGCACCACAATCATTATCAGCACAGCATCAACATCCTGATTGGTTGCACAATGCTCCCTGTTACGCCATGCATCATGCCTTGCCTTGCTGTGCGTCTGCATCCTGCAGGAAGTGTGCAGCCGGTCAGGTCAGCCCAGGCGGCTACGCCATCGAGTGTGATGCATGCAGCGAGTCCACACCACCCCTGGCAGACAACAGTGCATGCGGCTGCAAGCCTGGGTTCAGGGTCGACAGCACCGAGCCCCTGACCTGCGTGCAGTGTGACTCTGTGATGAGCTTTGCCCCCAAGGCCAACCGTGCAATGGTGTGCCAGCAGTGTGCGCCATACAGCTACGCCAACGCGGACTTCACCAGCTGCGTGTGTGCGGGCGGCTACTTCGCAGAGAAGCTCGACGAGGCTGGAAGTGAGTGTGTTCAGGCTGGAATCCTGGATGTGTGACTGAAAGTGTGACTGAATGTGTGACTGAATGTGTGACTATGCAGAGCTGGCCACCGGGAGCATGGGCAGTGTGTGCTGGGAGGCTGGTTGCAGACACGTGGGATCCATCAGACAGGCAGTGCCCGTGTTGTGCCAGCATTAGGCTGTGCCTCATCAACATGCTTGCGAAGGCGTGCCAGGTCACCTGCAAACACATGCACATGTTCAGGTACAAAATCCACAGTGCACCTCAGGGGAAAACGTGCACCACACTACACCCTGCAGTACCACACACCCCACTGTCTCACCAGCCTTGTGACCATTGTGTGTGTTCCCCAGGTGCCAAGAGGTGTGTTGCCTGCCCAGCTGGCACCATCAAGGCTGCCCCAGGCAACGAGGGCATGTCTGCATGTGTTGCTTGCCCAGAGGGCACCGAACCATCCGGCTCAAAGAAGCAGTGCGGTGAGTGCTGGGCTGATGCTGCCGGTGTAGTGCCCACAGGCTTGAGTGTGCTGTGTGTGCCTTGGTGCTACACGCTACAGCATGGGGATCCTACACGCCTCAGCATAGGGGTGCTACACACCACAACATAGGCCCGAGGCTTGACGAGTCGTCTGGTGCAGGGTATGCCACGTGACTGCAGGTGGCAGCTTTGGTAGAGCAGGCACCCCAACCAATCCGGGGTTGGCTTTGAGCACTCTGATCATGCTTTTGTTATCACGAAGTCCAGCCTATTCTTGACGTCCTGCTGCTACAAGCATTGTGCCTGAGGTCAGAAACTGCCTGCATCTCGTTGTGTGTGTGTGTGTGTGCCTTGCAGTGGTTGCGCGCTGCCCCGCCGGCACCCAGCGTGTGACAGACCAGGTGGGTGCTTCCAGCTGCCAGAAGTGTGGCGAGAGGGAGTTCAACTACAAGAGGAACGGGCAGTGCAAGGCCTGCCCAGACTATACCCTGGCCAACCCCCAGCGCACAAGGTGTGATGCGTGCGCGCATGGCCACCTGCAGACCTCCGCCCAGGGCCAGGACCTGGCTTGCAATGCCTGCATGGTGACCTTCAAGTGGGATGAGGCGGCCAAGAGCTGCGTGCCTGATGAGGCTGACAAGCCAGATGACAACGTCAACACGATTGTCAGCAAGGAGTAGGCACAGCACGGCCTGGATTCCCCGGACGCTGGCTGTACATGTGCTGCTGGCAGTGTGCAGCTGTGAGGTTGATGATTGAGGCAGGATGAGGACCCGTGGCAAGTTGGTCTGGCCTCAGCTGACACAGCATTATGCTGGTGGCATGCTACAGCACTGCACGTCAATCAGCATCATGGTCGGCAGTCATTGCTGACTCTATGATGTTGCAGTCTTGCAGTCAGATGCAGCTGTTACCTCCTCTGTCCTTTTGCAGCCCATGCAGTTGTGTGTATGCTTGTACAAGCCACCTGTTGTTTCTCAGAGTCTCCCGCATGTTGGAAAATACATGTTTTGCTGGTTCTTGTTGCACCCTCTGTGCATCACCTGGTCGGGCCTGTTGACGGAAAGGTGTCATGGATACATGGCTAGAGTGTGCAGTGTGGCTTGCCTGTTTGTGTGAGGCCATCTGTGGCTGCATTCGTAACATGCCCACTTCATGTGTCCTGATGGTGCAATACTGAATGAGCCCTGCAGGCCGCTGTGATCACCAAAGTGAATGGCGTCTGTCTCAAGCCGGTATGCTGATCAGGGTTGCAAAATGCTGCAGCACAAAGAATTATCCTGATCACTGGGTGGCCCAGGCCAGCAGCCATGTGGCATGTGGATGAAGTACACACGTTCACACATGCATAGTTCCATGCACAAAAGTGCCCAAGCTGGCCAGCGAACAAACCCATGTTCAACGCCAAAGCACCTGCAACTGCATAGCCACAAGCACCACACCCAGCCCTTTGCCACACTTTGGCCCAAAGTGCCGGGCACTGCTGCCAGTGACTCCGTTGGTCTCAGAAGTGCTGCCAATGACTCTTGCTTGCAGTCACGTGGCTGATTGTGCACAATCAGCCCAAGTCACAACATCTTGCACAGCCCACGGCCCACTTCAGGCACCTGCTGATAGACCGTCTACTCCGTCCCGAACTGTGAAGCGCACACCACTGACCAGGTCTCAAGTTCTTCTGCAGACACCCCCCCCCCACCAGCTAGGTTACATCTAGAATCCAGGTTTTCTCACGAACTGTGCTCGATGCGCTTCTGAGTTTGCTGTCAGCAGCAGACTCCAAGCAAGGAGGTTAATGTACCAAAGCACAAGAGCGAGGCACATTGCAGCAGCAGCTTCAAGCCGATGCAGCACCGCAGCACAATGCATCAGTCACCCGGGGCACCTACAGCATGTCATCGTCCACAGGCACAATGGCACGCCGCGAGTGTGCAGCACGCGGGCTGCCCAGCCCACCCCCGCTTCCCCCCGCAGGCTGCCCCAGCATCCCTGGCCCCTTCCTATGCCGCAGGCCCGCCCTGCCCTCCATGCCCCCTGCCTCCTCGTCTTCATCATGTGGCGCAAAGAAGCCCTCATGTGGCGGGGCCCGGCCCCCACGTGGGCTGTGCCTGCCAGGAGACTCCCTGAAGGGCCCCTGCCTGCCAGGCCCGTCTCCGTAGCGGGGGGTGGAGCCAGCCTGGTGCGTGTTGTCCCAGCGCGGGCTGAACATCTTGCCGTCCCCATCTGGTCCCATGGCACTCAGCCTGGTGACAGCAGACACGTGGGCAGGCATGCAGGGTGGGCGCGGGCCATCATGACACAGTGCAACACAGGCTCTGCTTTTCATCATTGCAAAGCACCATCTGCCAGTAGCAGCTGATGATCACAGACCAGGAGTTGCAGAGAGTGCTGCATTCAAGAATCAGATGCAGATTTACAGCTGTGGATCAGGCTGCACACAGGCTGAATCATGTACTGAGTCATGCGTGCCCACCCAGGGGCAAGTAAATGCATGTGCTTTGAAGATGCTTGTGCTTTCACTTCTCGCCCTACCTGATCCCGCCCTGCACCCCAGGCCGTGGGCCCCCCAGGAAGGAGCGTGACAGGGTCCGCAGCGTGCCCATCAGGCCACCCGTCTCCATGAACGTCCTGCCACTGCGCTCCACCATCAGCCGCTCCTGCAGCACAACACCAGCAGCAGCCCAGCGCCTCAGCGTTCACGTCGCCAGCGTGGACGCCATTGCATCACTGGTTTCCTGTATGCTCATTCCACGACAGCTGAGCTGGACCAGTTGCCATCTCTTGCCAAGAGATAGAAGGTTCTGACTGACCATGCGCCACTGTCTGTGTCTGCCAGACTGGCAGCCCCCGGGGAAAGGTCCCTGTGGGCCCCAGAGCAAGGCCCGACCTCAGGGCCTCAGTGTGCTTGTGTGTGGGACAGCCTGTCAAGCTGCCAGGCTCCTCAGCTTTGACTGGAAAGAGAGACACAGAAGCAACACCAAGCAGGTTTTCTTCACGTAGTGCTGAGCTCCAGCCACATAGTCTGCCACCAGACATTATGCCGGCAATGCAGCGATGCACACACCTGCTTGACTGCACTCCAGGTGGCTGCAACCATGCCCTCCACGTCAAAGTCAGGGGGCAGCTGCACCAGCAGCTCAGCACAGCGGCGGCTCTCCTTTGAGATGTGGCGCAGGAAGGGCCGCAGCATGGCCACCAGGAAGGCGCCGCCTCCCAGAACCTGGATCAAGAGACAAGGCACCAGGCAGCAGCAACATAGACTCAGGCGCATCATAACTCATGACTGTGATTGCTTGATTCAAACAGTAGCAGCTACGAGCCTGGCTCTCGAGCAACTTCTCATCCTTTGCATGAGGGTGACCAGCAGCTGATACCCTTCCTAACAGGGACCAGCACTGCGCAGCAACAACAATATGCCATCAAATGGCAGACTGGACTTGCTATCACGGCATCTATGCCATCCATCTTCCAGGACATGATCTGGACACTGCAACATGACAGGTATGCCCATATTGCCCAACTCCTGCTGATGAGTGCTCACCATGATCAGCACCAGCACGATGTGGATGGCACGCTGCTGGCTGAACATGGCCTTGTTCTCCTCTATGAATGAATGGATGAGTGTCGTGAAGCCGTCATGGAGGTCATACCATGCCGCCTGCCACACAAAGTTGTACCTGAGGTGCAGCACATCGCTTGCGTCAGCTTGCTGCCTTTCTGCTCCGAATTGCATTGCTCTGCTCAGTCTATTTGGCAATGGACTTGACAGCTGTGATACCCGCGGGCACCTGGCTGTCTGCAGTCAGGTGTGTGACCCATGCATGCATGCACTGTTGGTAACCGCTCATCACTAAGGCACACAGCAGGTGCAATGTGGG
>QAXK01010912.1:0-13162 GCA_004335735.1 Chlorella sp. KRBP | reverse complement strand
CAGCAGCAGCGTGGCAAGCAGTGTGCGTGCTGTCTCAGCTGTAGAGTGGCTGGCCCCATGCGTCCTTCCCTGTACAAAATGTTATGGATGGATGTCGCACGGCCTGCAGCAGCCTGTTGAAGCAACAGGTGAACTCTCCTCTGCAGCTGCTCTGTGACAAAGATCGAGGCTTGGCAACACACACTTGCTGTTGCTGCTTCCTCATGCACCGGCATGCAAGAGCAGTCAGCAGTGTGTCATCATCATTGCTTCTGTATTAACATGCAGCAGCTGTTCTGGGTGTGTTGGGTCTTTGCGGCAGCTGCCACGTTGCTTTTGGTCCTGCTCTGGGACTGCCGCTTGGACCATGATAGACAGCTAGGCGTGTGTGTGGGTTTGTGGGTGCAGCATGGGGCGGTTGCTTACATGCTGGACTTTTGGTGCTAAAAGGAAGTTTCGGGGGCGGTCCAGTGACGGCCCTCGTCAAAGTGTGTCCCCTACCAGGCTGGCATGCGTCATGACACTGTCTTGGGTGTTGACAGGCTGGACAGGTAATAACTCACTTGTGCCGCAGGTTCAAGGCTGAAAGCGCCGCAGTATGCACGGATGGTGTGCGTCTGGCTGTCTTCCTGTCGTGTAACACCCAATTTTCGACACCCCTGCTGCTGCTTGCGAAGATCGCTGCCGACGATCCGCTGGTGCTGCTACCGGAAACTGACCTGAGCGCGGTCTCAATATATGAGAGCAATGCTGGGCTTGCAGCACATTATCAGCCGTGATGGATTCATTCCGAGAGCAACTCCTGCAGGGACTTCATTGGCAGTAGCAGCAGCTGTACCCAGATGTAGTGTGGCCCATACCAACAGACAAGCTCATTCATCTGTGCTGGCTACAAAAAATGGCTACCAGGCATCTGAACGACCGCTGGAACAGCATGCAGCAGCCCTGCCAGCACAGCATCAGGACCCAGGCCTCGACTCCTTCAAGGCATTGATAGCAGAGCGACGCTTCACATGCACACAATGTGGCAAGTGCTGTACAGGTGCGTCAGCACATTCCGCCGGAAGTTGCCACGGCTGTCTTGAGTGACCTGTAGTGCGGGGAATTGCGACATCAGGGAGAGCACCATGCACACTGCACGGCAGCACAGCAACCACACTTGACGGCAGTCATAACACCTGGCCTTGCTGCGACGTGTACTGCAGGAAACGGGGAGGTGTGGATAGCACCAGAAGAGGCTGAGCGGATAGCAGCACACCTGGGGCTATCCCTGCAGCGGTTCTTCCAGCGCTACACCCGGGCCACAAGCAAGGTGGCAGGATTCAAGCAACTCAAGGCCAAGAAGAACCCAGTGAGTCCACAGCAGCTCCCTTGGCCCTTGCAAGCGGCATCGTGTGCATTCACACCTGAGTCACATGTTCTCTTCAAAGGCCTGCACGGGTCTGGGTGCGGTGGAGGGGTCGGGGTGCAGCCACTCGGCTGTCGTAAAGCCGGGGTGCAAGCAAACCTTGAATCTTCAACTCAAGCCGGTCTTCCAGTGGATGGCATCCTGTTGCATGCCGCCACGAGGCCCTCAAGTGCTGAGCCGGACCTGGCTGTGCAAACCAGGGGGTCAGGCCCAGCATACAGCTGAGAGCACTGCTGGGTGTCGTGACTGCTGCTGTGGGCGTGCTGCAGACTCAGGACTGCATCTTCCTGCAGCCTGACAACACCTGCAGCATACACCTGGTCAGGCCACTGCAGTGCAGCACATACCCCTGGTGAGACACACTGCCTGCAGGTTTTTGGCCTGTATATTGCTGCTCATGCTGTTCACCACATAGCAGATGTGCTCTCAGAAGACCCCTTGGGGTGTTGCAAGGCCACCTAGCCACAACAGCTGGACAGAGTGCTGGACAGGGTGCTGGTACCCAGCTGCCGCACTGCATGGGCAACACAGTGTTGGCACCACATCGCATGCTTCATCGCCTGCATGTTGAGCACTACAGGCGACACACCATATTGTACCCTCTTTTATGCTTGGCCGCATTGTGTTTCGCAGGTGGCCAGACCTCATGAATGAGTATGATTGGGACTGGGAGAAGCAAAATGTATGTGAGGGCTTCGACCACCCTGAAGCGCCACCTACAGATACAGACGAAGCAGCCAGGCAGCTACGTACAGCAACAGCCTTGGAATACAGACTGATGCTGGCACACAAGACAAGCAGGAAGCAGGCAGCAGCAGCAGCAGCAGCAGCAGAGGTGGCTGCGACAGCAGGCATAGCAGGAACTTGGCCTCAGCAGCAGGTCGCGCAGGGAGCACCACAGCAAGCAGCCAGCAGTCAACATGACGTGCACAGTGGTGGGAGTAGAGTCGACAGCCACAGCAGCAGCAGGAGCCATAGCAGTGGCAACAGTGAGAGTAGCAGTGGCATGAGTAGCAGCAGTGGCAAGAGCAGTAGCAGTAGGAACAGCAGTGGCAAGGCCCTGTCAAGGGCTGGACAGCATGATGGTCATCGAGATGGGCAGGAGACTGGCACACTGGCACCCACACCACCAACGTGGCAGCAGCGGCTGTCCCGATTGCATTAACTTGCAAGTGTCAAAAATCACAGAGGGCCAGATGCCATGTAACTCAAGGTTAGGGTTTGCCTGCAACTGAGGCTGAGTTCTGGATGCTGCTGCCCTGTCATTGCGGGCAGGCTGCTGTGCAGCATAACAGCACTGACTGCTGAGGACACGAGTGGAGTTAACAGCAACTGATACCTTGTCAACCAGTAGAGCATAGTGGAGCGCTTCTGTACGTTGAGAAGGTGCTCTTTGCGGCATTGTTGCAAGGCTCGTGCACATGCCGGAAGCTGTTACATTTCTGCTTGTGACGCCAAGCCTGCTGTCCCTTGCCCTGTAGTCTGCTGGAAGCATCCAGGGCTGCACATGAGCACAACTGTCACATCATGGGGAGTACCACGCACGCCATGGTTTGGTCTTGTTACAAATGCTCAACACACAACACTGCGCAACAACTTGGGACACCCAGCAAACCAGTACCATCACTGCAGGCATAACCACAACAAGGGCGCTGTGATCAACCTCGCCTTTGACAGCATGCACAGCACATTGCATATTGCTGCCGCAGCTGGTGTCCCACACTCTACATGTACAGCCACCTGCTTTCAGCAGCACAGAGTGTGATACAGATGTGTAAAGTCAAGCCAACCTGCAACGACACCTCACACTTTCAGCCACTTTCAGCCAAGCGATGGCATCAGTGCCAAGACACCCAAGCACTGCCACACGAGAGTGCTGATGTGACTCAAGGAGACTTGGACGCACGAGGGCGAGGGCTTGCACTGCGGCTTCGAGACCTGCGAAAGAAAAATTCACAGGCAGCAGAGGCAGCAGCAGAACGGCAACGGCAGCAGCAAGAAGACAGCAGTCAGAATGAGGGAGATGGCACAAACAGCTTCATGACAGAACCATTGGCAGACAATGTGCAAGGCATTGCCACGCCCAAAGCTCTGTATGCTGTTGTCAAGAAACCCCCAGCAACCCCAGGGACACTGGCACTGCTCCGCCGTGGGAACCCCTTCCAGAAACACCCCAGAGATGCACGATCACTGCCGGCCGCGCTGCCTCCTGCGCCGGCTGCACCCTCAAGGCCCAAAAACAGCGTCCACAATTGCGCCAGAGGGCATTTGAACAAGCTCCACTGGCAGGTCCCGGCACCAGGAAAACTGCACACGCCAGCACCAGTGGGAAAACTGTGCCAGCGCCAGCGGACCGAACTGTGCCAGCAGGCCACACCATGCAACACAAACTGCCTCCACAGCTACAGCTGACGCCGAATATCACCGCCAGCCGGGCTCTGCTCGCTCCCTGCTGCACCAGCACCAGTGCAGCTCAGCCAACGCAACAACAGCTGTCTGCAAAAGCCTCCCTTGCGGCTCAAGGGGGCAGGACACCATTGCCATCCACGCCATGCCAATATAGCCAGCTCCCTCGCACTGCATAGAGCTCGCCCGAGCTCCCCGAGCTACTCCTGACCAGCCCTAGTCCAGCCCTAGTCCAGCCCCAGTCGCCCTCGCATGTCCACAGCTGCATGACAGGCCTGCTGTGCTGAGCCCGGAGCGTGCTGACCCCAGGGTTGTGTTGAGGCTGCTTAGCTGCACAACAATAGGCACTGATGCTGCCACTGCCCAGCAAGCTGGCTGCTTTGGGGTTGGAGCCAGCACACACCAGGCCATGTGCTGCAGCTCGATGCACAAGGAACACGTGTAAGGTGAACAAGAACTGCAGCTGGGCGGCTCAGCTCACGCAAGCACTCAATCTTGCAGCACAACCAAAAGCCAAGGTTTGCCCTGCAGACTGCATGACCCCTTGAAACCAGCCTAAAGGAGCTTTACAAACATCACACAGAGGCAAACACTACTCACGTACCCTGTGCCAATCTTGAAATCGAAACCTACCTGCTGCGGCTCCTGGAGCGTGTGCGGCTCCTGCTCCTGCTCTTGCTAACGCTGCGGTCCCTCACACGGTCACGGCTCTTGCTGCGGCTCTTACTGCGGCTCCGGCTCCTGCTGCACGAGCGGCTGCGGCTGCGGCTGGGAGAGCGGCGCCTGTCACGATCAAGGTCACGGCCCCTGCCGTAGCCATCATCCCTGCCGTAGCCGCCGCCACCGCCATAACCACCACCGCCATAGCCGCCACCACCATACCCCCCTCCACCATAGCCACCACGGCCACCGCCACCACCACCATAGCCGGTGTCCTGCAGGGCACATATTGTATCCACAAAAAGCTCAGGACATGTGTGTACATGGCAAGCAGCTCAGGGATACGGGGGAGCTGCTAGGTAACTTGAAAGTTTCTTATGACAGGCCAGCTGTTCTAAATGTGCAGGCCATGTTCAACATATCCGACACCATGCCTGCTCAGTGATGGATGTTGCTCACCTCAACGATGCGGATGTAGCTCTTCTCAAAGGGGTTCTTAAACTCTGTGTCGTCCAAGCGCCTAATGGCTGTGCGCATCTCCTCCATGGTCTCGAACTCTGCGACACCCACGGCCTCGCCACGCTCCCGGTACACGTCAGTGAAGCAGGGCTTCACACACTGGCGGAAGTGGTCCTGTAATGGCAGTGCAAAGCAGTACGACTCTCAGTACAACTGTTGACCCAGACGTCACTGCCTGTACTGCTGACTAGACCAGATGGTGCATGTGTAGTATGGCTTTCAAGCACCATAAAGCCCCCGTGAAAGCTCGGCTCCACTGGAGAGCTTGCATGTACTACAGCGCTCCATCCACACAACTGAGGGCATGAACGGCCTCTTCTGGCACCGTCTTACCTTCAGGTCCTGCCAGCTTGCAGATGGTGGCAGGCCACGGATCAGGACACGGAAGGGAGTGCCAGCACGCCTGTTGGTGGGACCCCTGGGTGGGCCACGAGGGTTGCCACCACGCGCCAGCTCAACACGCAGGGTAGTGCCATAGAAGTCATACCCGTCCCTGGCATGAGCAGCGTCTTCGGCAGCCCTGCAGGTATGGGTGACGAGGTGAAAGGTCAGGCTGTGGTGCTGTTGCTGCTCTAGACACAGCAGCAGCAGCAGCAGCTGGTGGTGCTGCACCTCTGTGTCGATCAGTGAAGGTCGCCCACAAGCGCAGCATGAAGAAAAGACGTCTGTAAAGTTCAGCCGATAGACGCTGCAGCATGAAGCGACTCGTGCTCACCTGGGCTCGGCGAACTCGATGAAGGCGAATGGGGGTGGGCGTGGTGGTATCTTGATGTCGATGGCCCTGATCGCTCCAAACTGCGGAAATGACAGGCAAGAGCAGACCTACGTCAGCAGGCATACTCAGGAGTCACGTTCTAATGCTTGGCAGAGGGCGCGAAGGCACCTTATCAAAGAGCTCCTGAAGCTCCCTCTCCTTGATGTCGTTGGGTAGATTACCAACGTACACAACGGCAGGGCCCCTCATGGCCCTTGGTTCTGATCTCTGCAGGATTGATCTGTCTGGATGTCGCCAACAACGGCTCCCGACAAGCAACGCAAGGGACAATACCACATACACTGATAAACGTCAATTATGAGACAGATGTCACGCAAAGCATCAGTACTCGCTTCGCTGCGGCAGGCAAAACCGCCCTCATTGAACCACATACCCTGCTTCAAAAGCCCTGCTCTGTTAAGCAGTGCTCCTTGACAGCCTGGTTGCACATGGCCTGGGCCCATTCCCTTCAACTGTTGTGTACATGGTGGTGTTGCTGCAGGCATCCAAGCACAGCCATTTCAAGCAGGCACCACATCAGTCTTGGATCCACTGTCCCTGCTCCTCTGGCTGTGTTCACCAGGCCCTCAGATACAAACCCAGGAATAAACATATGTGCTTCATGTGGTTGCACTGACTGAACAGTCAGCATGCCTGACCTGCAGACGGTTGCAGTTGTGGCTGGGATAGCAGCTGTGTCCAGTGCTGTGTCAGTCGTAGCCACCACCTACCTCTTGCCACGATGGCTAGCAAACAGCAGCAGCACCTCCAACGCCTTGCGCAGCACGCAGCACTCGGGGGCACAAACACCAGACCCCACTGAGCACAGCACACCTGCATCCAGTGCTTTATTCAGCCAAGTCAACAAGCAGAAGCGACCAGACCCCTATGATACCCGGGCCCGCAGCTCGTGAGTGTGCCACCTTGCATCCAACCTGCATACAATGTCAGGATCTATGCTATCCTGGTATAACGGTTTAGCCACAAGCACAGTTTGCAATCGGTCAGTCCATCAACTCCCCCCACCTGCTCACCCCACCCCCTCCCACAGCCACGTCTCAACCATGCACACATGTGCTGGTGGGGTTGTTTGCATTTCCTCCATTCTGTGAAGCCCCAGCAAATAGTCGTACCGTCGCTCATGCATAATCAAAGTCCTCGCACCTGCAGTGCAGCACTGGTTGACAGTGCATTCCTGTTGGCTGCCACTCTGCCTGCCATGCCAACAGGTACCTGTCGTGGGATGACTACTTCATGGCATTGGCACACCTCAGTGCGGAGCGCTCCAAGGACCCCAACAAGCAGGTGGGGCCACTGCAACATGCAGTCTGGGCCAGCAGCTGTAGCAGGGCATGTGACATGCTGCGGTCTCTCAAGGCCCTCAATGGTTCGCACTGTGTGCATTGCGCTGCAATGCACACTGTGTGGATTGTAGCCAGACTCCTTACAGCGATGTCGCATTTTCAAACCAAGCACAGCAATCACACGTGATACCCAAGAAGGAGGCCCAGCTTCAGTCACTTTGAGTGTGCGCCAAGCTACAAGGGTGGGACTTCATGAGATACCTCAGGCACATCCACCAGACATACATCCACAACTGAAACATGGGTGTATCATGTGTGTGCTGCTGCAGGTGGGGGCCTGCATCGTCAACGACAAGAACATCATCCTCAGCATTGGCTACAATGGCTTCCCAAGGGGCTGCGCAGACACATCACTGCCATGGTCCAAGAAGGCCCAATCAGGCAGCATCCTTGATACCAAGTACCCTTACGTAAGTGGCCTTTGGGCCAGTCCACCCAGCATCTACACACTGCTGCTTGGCAGGCACTGGCAACACTCTGCCCTCGGCCCGGACATACTGTCAGTGTCAGGCATGATGCAAGGCTGACAACATGTCTGCAACACCATCACTAGCAAGGGTTGACTGGCTGCAACACGTTCTCCCATGCATTCCAAGATTCACAGCACAGCATCTGGGCTGCTCCTTGGCGTCAGAGTGACCTGATGCAGTGTTGCTACTGCCGTACTGCTTCTGTGCCGTTTTGCGGAGCCAGGTGGTGCATGCAGAGGCCAATGCCTTGCTGAACAAGAACCAAGCGATCGTCACAGGCGCAGTGAGTGTGCAGGGCTGGCCAGGGGCGGTGGGGTGCACACAGCATACGGTACTGGCGCAGTTCCTTCTGGCAAGGGGCCTTGTGTTCGTCGATGCTCTTATCATTGTTAGAAAGCGCAGCTGCATGGTACACTGTACGGATGTCAGCTGACAAGTTGTCTAGCATGGTGCTGCTCCTGTGCCTGCATGTGGTGCACTCACCCAGTAGCTGCGACCTTGCTAACGTCACCCCTGCTCCTTCGTTGTGCATTGTCTTTGGCAACAGCGCATCTACGTGACCCTGTTCCCGTGCAACGAGTGCGCCAAGCTGCTCATACAGGCTGGCATCACAGAGGTCATCTATGCAGAGGTGGGTGGGTGTGGGCTCTGGCATCAGGGCATGAATCTCTGACACTGTCCAGCAGCATGTTGCACCATCCTGCATGGTCGCAGAGCAGAGCTAGACCATTGCAGGCTGTGCAGTAGAGGAGATGTACATACTGAAGTGCTGCTGGCCCCCATCTGACAACCACGACACGCTTGTGCCCACTGGTTTGCAGGCCAAGCTGGAGCCAACAGGTCAGAGGCCAGCCACTATGGAACGTGCAGCTGCAGCTGATGAGGCAGCAGACTTGCTAGAAGCAACAGCAGCAGCAGCACAGGCAACAGCAGGCCATGACCAGGCAGCGGCAAGCAGCAGCAAAGCATGCGCATGTTGTGCAGCTGAGTGTGCCACAAGCACCTCTGGAAGGCAAACAGCAGGCCCCTCAAATGGTCAGCAGCACCCAGGACAGCAACCACATGCGCCTGGGTCGCAGAGCGCAGCATCTGTGCAGGGAAAGAAGTTTGGTGTATGGGCCAGCGAGGACGCTGATGCCAGCTATGCTGCCTCACAGCGCCTGTTGACGTTGGCAGGCGTCAAGCTGCGGCAGCATGCCTTGAAACGCAGCATCCAGCTGGGCCCTGGCTGATTGTGTTGTGTGGCTGTGTGGCTGCGAGGCATGAGTGCCGCATGCAGGACACGTAGCACTTTCGTGTGTGGTCAACACGCATCGCGCCGTACGGCAGTACAAGTTGTTGGCACTTTGCGAGCTTTGGCATGACACTCGCGAGCTGGTTTCATCAGCTCGTGTTGCGAGTCCCGCCCCGTCAGCACGGTCGGAACCATCCGCGCCACCCGCTGCTGACTGTCGTTGCATCCAAGGACCGTTTCGGTTGGGTGTCGAGGGTCTTGTCAAACAATCAAACTCGACTTGATCTAAAAGTTTAACTCTATTGACTGCATGATTATGTCGCAGTCCTCCTTGACGGCCGTCTTGGAAACAGTTATGCTGCGGTAGCATGCCCAGGCGGGCTGCCCATGTGTGCAACATCAGTGTTTCAAGACCATAGCTTCCATTGCCAGCGTCATTCTGGTGGCTTCAAATGTGCAGTGCATTCAACCTGTTGCTGCAAGTCTGCGCTCACACAGGCGTTTGCTAGCAGCTGTGCAGAGCAGTAGCAGCGCTACAGAAGCACAGAAACCCCTTGACTGGCTTGTGGGAGCACCTGGTTGGCTCTGCACACCGCAGCAGCAGCAACAGCTGCGACAGCTTCTGCAGCTGCCGTGGAACGCCCGGAGGAACATCAACAGAGTGGCTTCAGCCGCAGCACAGCGAGGAGTAGACCGTAAGCATGCCAGCTGATTGTCCCTGCTTAGGCAGCACAAACTGGGTTGCAGCAGATGTGAAATTACTCCTGTCCATCAGACGCAGATGTATGAACAGTAATAGAGATCAAACGGCTTCCAAAGGCATGCAAGGTTTCACCCCCACAGGGCAAGAGTCTGCCAGCAGCGTCCCACATGCCACAGCATCATGCATCAGAACACCATGCGACACCAGTGTGCATGGCAGCAGGCACATTGTCGGCTGTCATGTCCCGTCCTACTAGGACTGTTGCTGAGCAACAGTCTGAAGTCAGGGTTTGAGATCATGGATCTCCGGCTTCCTTTACGGCATGGATGCCAGTTTTTACGCCCTCAAGTCCTGCTGAGCCGTTGTCAAGCCTTCACCAAACTGCACACAACTGGTGTCACACAGCCTTGAAGCCTTGCGGCACACTGTTGGTCGGCACACTGTTGGTGGCTGTACATTGTGTTGTGCATGCAGCCCATGCCGCTGAGCGCCTCACAGCTTCTTCAGGCACTGGCCTGTCCCTCAACCCTGTGGGTGTCAACTTCGGCCTGCCCGGCAGCTTTGCAGGGCTCACGAGGGACGCTTTTCACTTCAGGTGAGGGGCCAGTCCAACCTTAGAGGCACGCTTGATGGAACGAATTTTGGTCAATCCAGCCAGTTACTGCATAGCAGCCTTAGGAAGGGGGTGCCTTCAGGGGTCGAGGTCCAAGGGGAGGGTGTGTTTGTTGCAGCCTTGCAACACTAAGACAGTACGTTGCAAGCCTGGGTCAGTGGCACATGCCAGGTGAAACCAGTGGTTTCCAAGCGTCGCCGTTTGCTGCAGGTCGTCCTCCGATGAGCAGACAGCCAACACATCTGCAGACTACAGGTCTGCAGGCATAGGGTTCCCTGGTCCAGGCCTGGTCACTGCGCGCAGTGGGGCAGATGGGTTGGTGCTAGCCCAGCGCAACACAACAGCTGTCAACGCTGCCTGTGAGACTGCCAGTCAATCCCAAGATGAATTGGCACCAGCACCGGCACGACAAGATGGCATTGGTGAGGTTCAAACCCAGTTGTGAGTCAGGGTGTTTCTTGTAGGCTGTCGCACTCCTCCAGGCTGAGGGTGTCAACAGCAGCTGTGCCAGCTGTCAGCTGTCAGCTGGCCAGCTGTTTGCCGCCTGGTGGCACATCAAGCTGAACATGACACTGTGACATTGTGACAAAGCCTTTGGTCAGTGTGTCACATCATACGGATGATCCCTGTTGCCCTGCAGAGGTGCTGCTGTCAGCAGCCAGGGACTACTCCTTCGCCGGCAACAGGAAGGCAGTCACATTGTGGGGCAAGGTCGAACCCACGCCAGGCCTCCCAAGGCGTGACCCAAACAGGCGGAGCCCATATGCTGTGGTGAGCCTCGGCTGGCGGCCCCGGGCCAGTGTGGCACGGCATCGTGCCAGTGAGGGTGTAGGACACGTGTGCTTGCCAAGGCTCGGCCCAAGCACTTGTGCAGGCGTGCTCACTCACAGTCAGCAACACCGTGTGACTGCCACTGGGCCCCTGAGCATGCTTATCAGCCTGAGTGCCTTTTGGAGTGCCCACTGCCTCTTAGAGGTGTTCACAATGCACCTACAGGATTGTGCTTGAAAAGTATGCTGCCACAGGCACAAATCCTTGAGGGACTAATTGAGTGAAGTTTGAAATTAAACAGCCATTGCAAGTTACTCATCATGATGACAAGAAGACCTCAAGTGCTGGTATGCAGCTGCTGCAGCAAATTGAGTACTGCCTGTCATTTTGCTATGATGATGATTACGGCACACCTCGGCTGCCAGAGAGCGTTGACACCCAAACCAACATCAGAGCATGGCTGGATGTCTTGCAGGGCAGGTTAGAACTCCGGGAAATGACATGTGACCACATGCACTGCATCTGATCACATGTCAGCAGTCACTTGGATGTCAAGTCCAAGGGGAAAACTGAACAATTTCAGTTCAATTGTCAGGGTTACAGGACTGCCTTGGGGCAGCAGCACCCATGGGCCTGCAAAATGCTGGCTCAAACACAGCAGCTGCATCAAACACAGCAGTCGCAGTGTTGGTTTGAAGCACTGCGGCAAATAGGCAGGGTGTGACCGGTACCTCCAGCCACTGGCCAAACTCAAGGTCGAGGCTGCCTGCCAGTGCATGTCAGAAGCTGCTTGCATGTCGCAATTTGCGACACCGCAGGACGCAGTGCCGCACTAGTAGTTTGGTTGCCCTGGTGCCTGGTGCAGGACTGCTGCAAGGGGCCATACAGGCGCAACAGTGACGGGGCCCTCAGTTGCTGCCCGCAGCTCTGCCACCAGCACAAACCTCCTGGGCATCATGTCAGCAGAGGACAGGGCAGGCGACACCTTCACCAACAGCATCACGCAACATCGTTGGCACCCCTCCAGGTTGGTGCTGCTGATGCTGCATGCCACACAGACTGACACCAGCAGTCACGGTGATATAAGTCTGCCAGGGTACACCCAGGTTGCGGAGGTACTCTGTTGACAGGTGCTTTTTGCCTGGCTGCCGCTGTCATGCTCAGGGGTTGGCTTTGTGCCCTTTGCTAGCCAGCCACCCCTCTGCACAGCAACCCACGGTGTGGCACGCTCACAAGTTTCATCAACAGGGTTCCTCCTGTTTTACAACCCTGCTGCTGTGCTCACTGGGTTGGACTGCAGTGCCCTTGGAGCAGTCTGGTGCAAATGCTGCGGTGGCCGCAGCTGCCAAGAGCCAGAAAGGGTCACTGCGACCAAGCGTAGTTCACACAAGGGCAGCGGCCGACAGCAGCTTGGGCGCTGAGCAGCTGAGGGTTGGAACAGGTAGGTAGTGCTGGGCAACCATCAGGCAGCTTGCCAGTGCGCGCTTCCAGTCATCAGTTATTGTGCAGGGTGCTGGCATTTTGCTGGCCTTGTCAGCCTATGTGATGTGAAAGGCCACAGTGGGTGCCAGGCTAGAGACATACAGCGACATTGGTTGCATTCCTGCCAAGCGTGTCCCTTTCGAGGACTGCATCATTGATCGATGTGTACTGCACTTGTGCTGTCTGTGATGTCCAAGTGTCACTGGTGCGCCTCTGTGCAACGAGGTGTTGATGAGATTGTAAAATTGCATTGTGCTTGCTCTTCCTGGTTGCTCATGCAGGTGCTAGGAGCACTGTGCTGAGCTATGTATCTGGCACCAAAGAGATCAAGACCCAAGCGCAGACTGCAGCCCTTGGTGGTTGTGTGCAGTTGTGTTGAGGCAATTCAACAGTGACGGGTGGCATGAAAGACAACTCAAGAATGAACCAGTCCAGTGCCATTGGCACAGCAGGTCTGAATGTGTTCCACAACCAAAATTTGAAAGTCTGAGTTGTCAGGGATGTCCAATGTTGTTGTCGAAGCTGCTTCGTTTGGGCAGTGTGCAACTGCACTGCTTACCTGCGATGACATCTGTAGACGTGGCGGGATATCCAATCGCCGATCTATGCAATCAACCCCTCTTCCCACCGCATGGTGCCGCGTCGATCCTGATGCGCAATGGTGAAGTGGCCATGGCCAGGCTTCCGCAAGTCTGTCCCAAACAGAGATGCACTGCCAGTTCGTAACGTCCCGCATGCAGAGGCAGGCCCGCACCCGTCCTCTGCTGTCCTTGCTTCTGCTGCAGCAGCAGGGGAGGGC
>QAXK01010892.1:0-10354 GCA_004335735.1 Chlorella sp. KRBP | reverse complement strand
TGCCTGCATGTAGATAAACACCCCTGTGCTTGGAATGCTCAGGTTTGATGCTCACCCAGTGCCAGCTTGTAGAGTGAGCTGTTCATGATGTTGGCGGCAGGGGCAGAGGCGTCAGGAGAGCCCTGGACCACGCCCGTCACTACACCCTGCATCCAGCAGCAGCACCAGCAGCAGTAGGCAGGCCAAGGGCACCAAAGGCTTCTCAGCATTTGGCAGGACGATTGCGGGACCAAAGAGCCCAACCAGGAGCACCCAGCAGCAGCAGCAGCAGTGGCCAAAGTCGCCAAAGTCACCGCAGCGGCAGCCCAAGCAGCAGCAGCAGAAGCAGGGTATGGTTACCGGGCAGCAGGAGACGGCAGCAGCTTCACCTCCTCCTATTGCTGCTGCTGCAGCTGATGCCCCAGCAAATGTCGCCAGCAGCAACCCCACCAACAGTACCTTCAACAGCATTGTTAGTGAGGGCAGCTTGATTTGCAGCAGTGGGGGTGGCAGCAGCGGCCGTGTGAGCGACAGTGCCAGCCTCAGTGCCGGTGGCAGCAGCAGCAGTGGCTGTAGCACCCCCAAGGGCAACAAGCAGCAGCAGCTGGAGCGGTTGCGCCAAGTGCGTCAACAACAGCGCAGGCAGAACTCGTCAGGGGGTGGAGCGGGCTCCATGACTCCCCGCGCTGCTGCCCATGCTGCCCTCATACTGGAACAGGGTTTTGGATCACCAGGCAACCCCAGCAGCAGCAGCAGCAGCAGCAGCAACCTGGAGGTGCTGCTGAAGGGCTGTGACCCCCTCACTGAGTGTCTGCCACAGCCTCACTCACTCCATGAGAGGAGTGCTGGCTCAGCACCTCAGGTGTGCGACAGCGGCAGTGGGGTGACGCTCGAGGCCAGCAGCAGCAGCAGCAGCACCTGCAGCAGCAGTGTACAGTGGGCTGCTTTCACGCTGTTTGTGGCACCTGATGTGGGTGCTGTCAGTGAAACCGGGCGCGGGCCAGAGGATCGGCCCACAGCAGCAGAAGCATCAGCAGCAACAGCAGAGATTGAACTCGCAACAGACTCTACGAAAGCAGCAGCAGGTGGTGAGGGAAGCATAGATGTAAGTGAGGATCAGGCCGGTACAGCAGCGTGCACTGCAGGTGTCGCTACAGCCGCAGCTGTTAGTGAGGCAGAGGCAGCAGCAGCAGCATTGCCTGCTGCTGAAGCCTCCCTGCTGTCTGAGGCTCAGCTGGTGGTGCCTGTTGAAGCAGGAGGAGTCGAGGCAGCTGTTACAAAGGAGGCGGGTGCAGAAGAAGAAGCATCATCAGCACCAGCACCAGCACCAGCAGCAGGTTTGACTACAGCTGTGCTTGACACAGCAGCAATTGAGGCAGACACAGCAGCAGTGAGTGAGCCTGACGCTGAAGCAGCAGCAGCAGCAGCAGCAGGTGGCTATCAGGCTTTGTATGATGAGGTTGGGGAGACTGCTGCTGCTGCTGCTGCAGCTGTCGCTGAGTCAGTGGACACCAAGGGGACCTCTGGTGGGCAGCCACAACAGCAGCTGTCACGGCAGTCCACAGCAACAGACAGGGCTAGTGCTTTTGCTGCCGATGCAGCAGCAGCTGCTGCTGCAGCTGGACTCCCGCCGCCACCACCAGCCGCCGCTGCGGCTGCTGGCTGTGTGTTGCGGTCTGTGCCACTTACGGTGGAGGACTCTGCCGGCAGCATCACAGACGCCACCTCAGTGGCTCCCGACAAGGCAGCAGCAGAAACACTTGGTGCTGATGGGCTACCTGCACCAGCAGAAGAAACTGCACCACCACCACCAGCAGCAGCAGTGGCAGCAGGGGTTGTAGCTTCTGTTGATGAGCACATCATGGTGTCATCATACTTCAGTGACCTATTAGCTGCAGTGCAGGAAGGCCCGCTAAGTCACCCCCTGGGCAGCATCAGCAGCATGCTGGGCTCCGAGTACTCCTGCAGCAGCCTCGCCAGCCTGGCCTCCTGTGCCTCTGCTGCTGCACTGCTGGACAATGAGCCCAGTGGGGCGCTGTCCAGGGCAGCAGCAGTAGCAGCAGGGCCTTCTGGTGCCCGGCACAGGCTGTCATCGTCCAGCAGCATGACTGGCAGCACCTGGCAGCAGCAGGGACCAGTCCTGGGGTGGCAGGCTTCCCTGCACATGGAGGCAACACAGACCATTGATGAGGACGAGGAGGGAGAGGGGCAGCAACAGCAGCAGCAGCAGCAACAGAATTCAGCAGTTGCTGTTGCCTGCAACCCTGGTTCTGGTGCAGTCACACCAACAGAGAGCAGCAGCTCTGCCTCAGCAGCAGCAGCAGCAGCAGCAACAGCAGTGCCAAGTCAGAATTTGCAAGAGCACATCAGCAGCAGCACCGGTCTGGACACTGCATCCATTGATGCTGTGTCAGCTGCTGCTGGGGATGCACTCGATGACGGGCAGCTGAAGCCCAGCGAGCAACGCAAGCCAGCTCACCTTGTGGTGTTTGCTGATGAGTGTGTGCAAGCTGCAGGCCCGGGCATGAACGGTGACACTGCAGTGCAACACACCGTCCTGTCGCCACGCATCGGCTGCGGCATGACACTGTCCATCCCCAGCCCCACAGCAGAGCTGCGCTGCATGGACGCTGCCATTGCTGCAATCGGCAGCAGCAGCAGCAGCTTCAGGCCCCGGCAGCTGCACAGCTGTCCCGCAGGCCCCGCCCCCTACAAGGCACACCTGACACCACCATCCACCGCTGCTGCTGCTGGGGTGGCGTACGGGTCTGGGGGAGGGGCGCCGGGCAGCCTGACATCATCTTCACTGCTGCACGCAGGGGGTCACATGGGGGCATTGGGTGCCAGCCGCTTTGCCAGCAGCAGCAACAGCACCGGTGTGTATGAGGCTGCTCACTGGGGCAGGGCACTGGGTGGGGCTGGGGTGCAGCCATGCAGCGTAGGGGGTCTGGGTCCACTGCACAATACACCTGTGTCAGGCCTGGGTGGTGGTGCAGCAGCAGCAGGGGCATGTGCGGACGGGCTGACTGGCATCTTGGACCTGGTGCGGCAGCTGCAGGGGAACCTGGCCGGGCTAGAGTCAGACATGCAGCAGCTGCATGGTGCACTGCATAGGCGCAGCTCCACTGTGGACACTGGTGGGGGCTCTGGCAGGCAACAGCAGCAGCAGCAGTGACGTGTGGGTGGCAGCTGGAATCATCACTACAAGGCTTGCAGTAGTCATGGAAGGCTGTCTTGAGCAGGTGGACAAGGTGGTGAGGCTGCGGGGCAGGGCCCATCAACAGGCTTGCTGCTGGCAGTCCATGTCTGCCCTGCAAAGCAGAGGCGTGAACGCGTTGGTGGTTGACAAAGGTGTGCAGCAAAGGTGATTGGCAGTCACCCAGGCTGAAGGTGAAGGCGGTGGGCGGTAAGAGTCAGGCCGCAGGCAGCTCGGAGCTGGGCCTGATTGATATGCAGGGCATCATGATGTTGGGAGGCATCAGGCATCGCCCGTGTCAGCAATCAAGTCATTGGCAATGGGATACATGATGACAGGGAGGGTGTCTCAGATGGTTGGGCATTGCTAGCGGCCGACCAGCTGACGGCACGTCTGCAACACCTCGTGGTTTACAGATCAGGCAGACAGTTACCGCAGTACGTAGGTAGTACTCTACGTTTGTCTCGCATGTTGCTGCTGATATGTAAGGGGTGTAGGCGCTCAGTGAGGCGCTCTTTTGTTGCGCTCAGTGTTGCAGCAGCCATCCTGCATCTGCAAGAGTCCGTGATGTGTGTTTTGCTGTCACTCCTGCGTGCCGCACTTGACGCTGTGCAAGTTGCTGTGGGCAGGTGTGGCCCTGGACTGACAGGAGATACTTGTTCGTACATGTAGGCCATACCTTACTTGTAGGCTATACCTTACTTGCAGGCCGTACCGCAATTGTAGCCAGTACCTTACTTGTAGGCAGTACCTTACCTGTAGGTTGAACTCTACTTGTAGGCAGTACCTCACCTGTACTACAGGTTGGACCTTGCTTGTAGGTAGGACGTCACCTGTAGGTTGGACCTCACTTGTGTGTAGGTAGTTGGGAGTGGGGCAGGGCCTGTGGTTTGGCAGTACTGTTTGCTGCTGTGCGGACAGAAATGTGAGGGTGTCCAGAGTTGGCCCGTGCGAGTGGCTGTGAGGTTACAACATGCACGTCAGGCTCGCAAGCTGTGCTGAGCACAAGGTGTTGTTCTGTCCTGCGAAGACAGCAGTACGTGTACTGCTAGGTGTACCATTTGCAACACCAGCAGTACCATCAGTTGGTTGAGTGACAATGATGCCGGCAACTGCAAAGTCTTATCGGCACATGATGTAACGCTGTAGACCCAGCCACAAGTGGCGTGGCAGCCTATGACTCATCATGAGTCATGCCGCTGTGGCATACTGTGACGGCGGGCATTGTTCTATGGTCACCTTTCTGCGGCAGGGGCACACCATATGTTGGACTCGTGGGTTCTGTCGTGTGCCTGCAGTGCTTACCGGGTTTGAGTCCTTGGTGGCAGGGCAGGGCAGGGCAGGGCAAGTGATTGGCAGGGCAGGGCAGGGCTCCAGGAGGACGAAGGGCAGGTGAAGGTTGGTGCGGGCCAGGTGAAGGCTGTCACTGAGTGCAAGTTGCCTTAGATCAGGTCTGCCAGCAGCTGCATGGTGTTCAGCACGGCGAGCCTGTTGTACCGTGTTTTGAGGGGTTTGCGTGCAGTATTGTGCTGATATCGCTGCCAGCACATACTGTAGTGCTGGTCAGGGTGGTGTCAAGCTGGGCCTTGGCTCGAAGCTGTTTCTGGCATGCATTACATAGTAGCTATTTCAGGTACACATACTGCTTGCCAGAAGAGCATTCATGCACTGCCATTTGTTGCCAGAATGCATTCCTGGGCAGGCAGCAATGAGGGGCAGCAGTAGTCCAGCAGCAGCACAGGCACACACTGCACACTATTCATGTATGTTCATGGAGCATCTCGTGGTCTGTCAGTCATCTTGAGACCCTACTGAGCATGCCGAGTGTGTCAGATGAATGCTGCTTTCATACAAATTCATTGTTGCTTCTAGGGATGTAGGTGCCCGGTGGGCCGTGCGTTGGCCAGGAAGTGCACAGCACCTGTGATTGTGCTCGCTGCAGAGGGTGTTTCGTGCCGCTGTGCATACAGTACAACACAGTGATGCGGGATTGAGTACGTGCTGCAGTACAGTACAGTGCGGTGTGGTCGCATGCAGAGTACAGGATGATGTGTGCAGTTGATCTCTGGAGTCCCTGATACTTGAGAGGGATATTGTTCGAACCTCGTGTGCAGACTCACACCGAGCTGATGATGATGCCAACCTTGTGTGTTTGTTTGTTTGTCACACAGTTTGTGGGCAGCTGGAATCTCTTCGCAATCTGCTGCAGCGCGTACCGGTGTGCGGTGAGTGTGCATGCCATACATGACCCGTAGAAGTGCCAGTGCATGCAGGGTGGTCTAGGGTTGAATACTTGCATCAGGCAGCTCCGTCACGAGGTTGGAAGGTTGTGTAGCATTGCTTGATTTGCAACAGCATGTAGGCAAGCAGGTAGGCAAGCAGGCAGGCAGGCAGGCAAAGGGTGCCATGTGACCACACATGTGCCACATACTTGGGAGATACAGGGAGATGCAACATGATCATGATCACAAAAGGCAGGAGTGTCATGCATAGGCTGGTGCAAGCATCTGCGCCACATGATGAGGTCTTGAGTGTGGCAGAGCAAGCGGGGCTAGATCAAGCAGCAGAGTCCCCAACAAGGCATACATTGAACGTGCCATGCATTGGTTGTGGACTGGCTGGCTGTGACGCAGTGTTTGTAAAGAAAGACGTTGAGGCCGTGTGACTGACTGTCCGTACCGGTTGTGCCATGCAACACAGGGTTAGAAAGAAAGGGTTTGTGTTGCACACGCCAACAGCAACGCAGTCCCCGAGCGTGCCTGTTTGGGTGAAAACTGTGCGCGGGTGTGTGGCTCTGGCAGCCTTCCTGCGAGCCTGGCCCACTTTGGGGTTTGTAGTCAGCTGCTGGCTCACACGGCACGCTGCAAGATAGTCATGGTGGGCTGTCGGGCTGGTGATTGCCTGATCAACCTCTTGCCAGTGGTGTAACGCAAGCATGTCAATGAAGTGCTCAGTGGGGCAGCATTGTGCACTTCTTCATGGCGGGTGTCAAAACGGATACTTTGGCTGGTGGACTCCTCGGGTGAACACATCATGCAGGGCACGTGCTGGGCACCTCCCAGCAAAGGTTGCATCTTTGCTTCATGTCCAACACGTGCCGCAGCTGCAAAAGACTCATCAAAAACAACACAACGCTTGCAATCAGACGCCTCTGTCATACACTACGTAGTGTATTACGTACTACGTACTGTATACAGTCCACTACACAGCATTGTAGCTTGAACCACAGCTCATCAGCCAAAGGAGGCTTGTCAGCAGGCGTTGCCGGATGATCTTGTCCACTTTTGCAGTGATGGTATTCCATGCAAGTCGCGGGGACATGGGTCATGTGCATTGCTGCTGATCATGCAACACCCAATTGTGGTATGTTGCTGCTGGTTTTGCCTGTAGTATCTTCTTTCTGTTTGCCATGGTTTGACACTGAATGCACGTGAACTTTAACTTCAGCCATTGACAAGAAGTGTTGCACCACGGCATGATCAAGGACAGTAGCTGTGTCGAGCAATTGCAACTCCCGGTACTGATCAGCTGATGACGTCAGCAGACACACGTCGACGGGTGTCATGCCAATCTTATTTATGTGTATGCTGACATCATTTTCTACACGAATTGAAACAGCTTGTTGGAAATGTCTCACACGTCACCAACTGCGAGCACCTCAAGTGAAACACACTGATCTTAGCTATCGCCGCCTCAGACCCCATCTGATTTCAACCTGTATTGCCAGTACTGGGCATCAAAAGGTTTGAAATTTTCATCTTCAAACATTCATTTGGTCCTCGAGGCTCGCTTCCATGCACAAGGTATGCTCGGGTTGACCCAGACCAGACACTTTGCACCCCCTTCTTCACCGTCATATGCAGCCACCTTTGTAGTCCCTGCTCTTGACAACATAACGAATATGCATAAAGCATTACCGAAATCATTTTCGTCTTGCTGCTGGGAACGAGGGCGGTGCTACTGCACTGCCAGCACCATTGTGGACGGCCATCCTGCAGCATGTTCCACAGCAGCAGCGGCTGAGCCAGTGTGCTGTGGTTTCCAGAGCCTGGTCTCGCCTTGCTGCTGAAGCTACGGTGCACGTGGACCGTAAGCTTGCGCCTGATGCAGTCTCAGCATTTGAGAGCTGGCTAGCAGTTCATGCAGGCCAGATACTGAGTCTCAAGGTCTCCACACACTGGTATGTTCCCAGGACGCTGCGGCTGCCCTTGTTCCAGCTCAACCAGCTCCAGTCCCTGCAGCTACAAGGCATCACTATACAGCTGCCAGGCGAGGGGAGCAGCGTTCCCAGCAGCTACGATGCTGGCAGCATGGCCAACAGCAGTGGACCCAGCAGCCCTGCAGCATGGCCAGCACTATCTAGCCTACAGCAACTGGAGCTAAAGCAAGTGAAGCTTGCAAGTGTCAGCAGCTTGCTGCAGCTCACAACAGCACCTCGCAGCTCACAACAGCACCTCAGCTCACATGCCTGGTGCTGAGCGGCATCGACTGGACACAGCAACGGTTCTCATCACGCAGCAGTGCAGTAAATCAAAATGAGGTCGCAGACGCCATCCCCCGCCTGCTGCAGCAGCTGCCGCTGCTGCCAGTCCTGCACATGCCTGGCTTTTCTTTAAGGGATGCAGCTATGCAGCAGATAGCAGCCATGACGCGGCTGCAGGACATCTACTTGCAGATGGAACAAGAGCCAGCATGTGACCTGCAGCAGCTGCCCAGCAGCCTCACGCAGCTGCAGCTGCGTGGCCACCAGAAGTTTGAGAGTCTCAGCCTGCCCCCAGAAGTGCCCCAGCTTACAGGGCTGCTGAGTCTCAAGCTGGATTACTACAACGTGTCACCCAAGGTGCTGGGCACGTTTACACAGCTGCAGGTGCTCCGCCTCAAATGGTGCACACTCCTGCCGTGCTTCCCACACAGTTCTACAAGTACGGCAGGCACAGAAGCTCTGCCAAAGGCAGTGCAGCAGTTGACCTGCTTGCAAGACTTGGACCTGCAAATGGCGGGGCTTGACAATAGCAGCATTGCCCCGCAGCAGTTTTCAGCACTGACAGCCTCCAGCCATCTGACTCAGCTGTCCGTCATGTGTGATGCAAGGGCATGCCTTCACAAGTGTGAGTGCGGTGCAGCACATGTTGGGTCCCGCCAGACCGATGCAGGCCCTGCAGCGCCTCACTGTCAGCACAGAAGACTGTCAGTGTTATTGGCCCGACGATTGGTGCATCGACAATGCTGGCCTACTCGCCATCACCAGCTCCTGCCCTCAGCTGCAGCACATCCGCTTCGCGGGCTCCATCCAGCCAGGTGCTGACCTGTCCCCACTGCTGCAGCTGCAGGAGAGCTGCACCTCACTACATGTTGGGGGTGAAGCCTTCTCAGATGCGTCCATGCCAGTTCTCCTGCAGCTGCGGCAGCTGCAGGACCTTACCTAGGAGTGTTCCCCAGACTTTACAGACCTGGGGCTAGAGCAGCTCACAGTACTGGACCTGCAGAGGCTACGTGTGGACTGTTGTGGCCTGATCATGAGCAGGGTGCTGGCTGATGCGGAATTCGTTTTACAGCTGGTACCATCGCCGGAGCTAGTAAGTGCTGCCAAGGCAAGCCGTGCTATGTGACTGTGGCATCGTGCTGCTGATGACTGGTGTTGGGGAGAGCAGTCACATGGCAGTGCAGACTGTGAAGTCTAGCTGCACTCAGCATGCTCCTGCCCAGCACAACCAACATTGGCGTGTTTGCTTGACATGACGTGCAGGCTGCTGCTGCACTGCATTCACCATATGTTCAGAACACGCACCCGCAATCCCACCACGGGCACCGTGTTCAGGCGACAGAAACAGAGTCGTGTGTGCCGATGAACAGCACCAATGTCAGTTTCTGGCGCCCAGGCCTGTCTTGTGCTGCTGCTCTTCGATGATGCTGCAGGGGTCTGTGTCACAGCAGTTGGATGACCTGTGTGACAGCAGCCCAGTATGTGTACCAGCACGCCTCAAGAGGTACCGTGAGTCCCAGACACTGTTGCAGGCTGCTGCAGCCAGGGAGGAGGAGCTGCGCATGCACCTGCAGCAGCGGGATGCAGAGGTGGCGCGATTGTTACAGCAGCTGGGCGAGCGTGATGGAGGTGACAGTGCAACCGTAGTGTGATGAAGTCAAGCAGGCGAGTTCGAGAGGCAGCCGAACAGCACAGCCAGCAGGTGCAAACAGCTGCTGGCATCTGTTTTGTGCTGCAGCCAAGGCATGACCAGGCAAAGGTGCCGAGGTGCCCGTGACAGTGCCACCACCCATGCCCATGTTGATTAGGTGACAATATCAGTGCAGCGGGGCACTGCAGTTCTGCAAGCGCAGCGGCAGCGGATATAGGACAGGTCGGGACCTGGAAAGTCGATTTCTCAGACTGTCTGTATGCATGTGTGCATCCCATGGGTGTCCCAAAGGGTGTCTCGTGAGTTGTCCTATGGCAGCTGCTGCAGGTCACTGCGGCCTGGCCTGTACTCATCATCAGACGAATGCATTGCGGTTGGTAGTGGTTGGTCGGTCTCAAACGCTGAGCCATGGCGGGTGTCAGGGGTCCCAAGCCGCCAGTGCATCCCCTTGTTTGAGAAGGGTGTGACAGCGATGTGTGACGTCACCAGTCAACCGAGGTGGCCCTTTGTTGACACTGAGCCTCAGTGCGGCTATGAGGAGGTGAGGATTGCGAAGGGAGGAAGGCCCTTTGGAAGGAAGGCCGTTCCTGTTTGAAGCAGGAAGGAATGAAGGAAGGGCGGTCTTGTGAGTACTCGAGTGGCAGCAGGGTGCTGCTGTCCTGTTGCCACATCATGGATTGCAGGCCATGGCCGGGGCCCAGCCTGCAGGCTGGTGCAGACAGCTGTTGAATAATGCCTGCTGTTGCCACCTCTGCGCAGCCTGCTGTTGCTGTGAAGGCCCGGTGTGGTGTGTCGCCCGGTGCGAGGCACTGATGGTGCTGGTGAGGGGCGGGTGGGTGAGTTGCCGCCAGTGATGTGTTCAGCAGTGTGCTGACCTGAGTTATTGAGAAGGGGGCAGCTGCCTTCAAGTTGTTGTGACTGGTTGAGAGATGTTGCGTAACTGGTGTGTGTGTTGAGAGGAACAACACGAAAAAAGAAAAGCAGGCATATTCAGGCTGACAAGAAGGGCAGCGGACATGCAGACCAAGCAGGCGGGGGTGCATCA
>QAXK01010854.1:0-12548 GCA_004335735.1 Chlorella sp. KRBP | reverse complement strand
CCTGCCAGCACCCCCCCCTCCCCCAACGCACCTGCCAGGCCCAAGGCGTTTGCACTGAAGGTGAAGGTGGCCAGGTACATCAAGCCCACGATGATGGTGCGCACAGTGATGGCAACATTGCGGGCCTGAACAGCAGCAAGGCAGAGTCAGCATATCATCAGCCACATAGAGCAGGCACCCGCTGCAACCTGGGTGTTATGGCGTTCAAAACACACCTTGCCATGCATCCCAGTGACACACTGCATGCATGGAACAGGTGCTGAGTGCCGTTGTGCTCCTGCTGCTCATCTCATGCATGCAGGCACACCCAGCCTGGCATGTCGAAGTACACATGCGGGTCATTATGACAGGGGTGTGCCAGCCATTGGCCAGTGGGCCGCTGCTGTAGGGGGCTGTTAGTTAGGTATGGGTCACACGTAATCTGAACTTCAACTTGGTGTGAAGTTGATTACTGCAGGACCCTTCCAGGGCAAGCAGTGCGAGTGTGGGGAGTGATGTGTGAGTGTGACACTCTGCTGGGTGTGATATGTGACACTCTGCCATGTGTGATGAGGGGGAGTGATGTGACACTCACTGTGTAACCAGCAGGCAGGTCCCCGCTGTACACCATGCCCTCCACCCTTGAGGCAAACAGAAACAGGCCATAGCCAATCAAGCCAGCCTGCACAGCACCACTGCAGCACAGCAAGCAACAGGGCAGGCACGCCGCAAGGCTTCAGAGACTTGAGAGCAGCAACCTGAACCTCAACCTCAAACTCACACAACGCCCAAGCTTCATGTGTGGCATGGCAGGCACAGCAGCTGGCCATTCATATTCAATGATCAATCGACAAGGCAATCAGTAGTTTGCACATACAGGCTGCATGATAGAGAGCCAGCATCCGTTCAGCAAGCCATGCTGACAGCTGCTGCTAGAAAGCCATGACCAATGCACCAACAGCCTGCAAGTTGCTGCGCAGTGCTCTGCACGCACACACATGCATCACTGCTGGCCGCATGTGACTCACATGAAAGCCGCCCCAGCTGTAGCCTGGGGGCGCTCCTTGCCCTCAGTCATCCGCTCAATCTGTGGGCGCACAACAACACACACCAGTAAGGGGCAGATGTCTGTCATGTAGCAGCAACACTGGTGGACAAAGGTAAGCCTGGTGGAGCAGCTACAGAGTGTGCCATGGGCCAACAGCTCTGCACATGCTACCTGCCTGTTCTGCATGACGCATGACTGTCAGTCCATGCAGGTACCAGGGTGCGCCGCTGCCCTGGCAGCATGTTGAGCAGACTGCGGCTGGGCAGCATGCTTTGCCGAGGCCAAGCTGCAACAACAGCCGTCAGCATGCCCTATGCTCAAGCCCTATGCTGAAGAGGCGCGGCTGTGCAGATGTTCCTGGTCACTTAGCAAGGGCTGGGCAGCTTTATGCTCACCAAGCCAGTGAAGATGGTCCTGACGGGGCCCTGGCCAGCCAACCTCTGCAGGACAGTGGCAAGACACACAGCAGCAACAAGAACGTGATGTCAGCTGGCTGCTTTGAGTGTGCACTAGAGGTACCTCTGCTCTGTGGTTTCATGGAGGGTTAGCATTCCAAGGGGCTAGCTGGCTGCCCCAGCCTGGCCAGCGACTGCAGCTGGTGACACCCACTGCCTCACCTCCTCCCTGGCTTTTCGTGCTCGCCTGTTGAGCACTTTGAACAGGAAGTAGAGCAGTATTCCGATGTAGAAGGCCCCAGACAGCGTCTTGACGATACCCTCCCCTTTTGAGGAGTCGTATGCCAAGCCCTCCTCTGCTAGTGCTGCTGGCACTGGCACGGCACTGACCAACAGCAGCAGCTGCCAGTCCAGCCGTGACCACCAGGAGCTCGTTTGACTGCTGCATGATATCTGCTGCTGGGACTGCAAGCAGCTGCTGCTGGAGATCAAGTTGGGGGCTTGCTGGTGCTGCTCTGGTGAGACAGCAGCAGCAACTTCATGAGCCTTTCTGCGTACGTCAAGGTGCGGAACACTTTGCAACGACCTTCGCTGTGTAAAAGCTGATGTGATTGAGGCTTTATGCCTACAATTCAGCTGTTGTGTTGCTGCTGGAAGCATCGTGCCTTGTGATTGATGGTGTTGCAGCACGTAGAACTCCTCGGACTGGCCAGAGCACCGCTCAATGGTCAATAAAGTGTACTTGAGTCAGTTTGAACGTACTTTGACGAACGCTAGATAGTGTGGTCACACAAGTGGGATAACTGTATTCAAAGCTGTGTCTGGGTCCCTCAAGTTCTTGACTCGACTGCAACTGCAGCAGTCTGATGTCCTTCCTCCGAGTATGCTGCTGGCTTATGCTCAGCTTAGTCCTTCAAACAGCTCCTGTACAACATCAGTTGTCCGCCAGCAGCTGCACCTGACCAGCATGCATATTTGCTGCTAGCAGCTTGAGTCCTGGTCATGGCATCCATCAAAGTGATCAACAGGTGTTTTGGTTGCTGCCAGCATATATGGTGCAAAGAGACAATTCGTGCTGCTGAGGGTGGAGCACCTGAATCCAGCACTCCAGGCGTCGTTCTTGCTGTTTGACTGCAGTTGCACACCAGCACGCCCGTGTCTTGAATGGAGAGCAAAACACATGGCAAAGGATTATGAAGATACAACCGAATCTACAACCAGCCCACCAATTTGACACCTTTACCCGCAGGCAACTGCAGACATCAGCTGTCCCACACAGTTCTGGTTTGTAACGTTCACTGTGTGCGCAGGCGAGACTGTGTCTTTGCCACAGTGGCCGTTGATGAGGAACAAGGCAAAGACGTTGGTTACCTGACCCTGTGAGTCACATCAGCACCCCAGCAGCTCCAGGTGTTGCACCTCCAGACACGGCCAACAAAGCACCTGCATAAAGGGACTCATTCATGACGCTGCTAGACCTGAGCTGACCTGATTGTGCCCTGCTGGGGCTGTCACACCAACTGGGCGCTAGCCGAGCACGAAGGCTAAGCAAAGGCATGACAGGACAGCAGGCTTACGGCTGTTGTGCAGCCGCTCTTACACAGTGTCTGTGTTTGCATGCAGGGACGACACTCCTGCAGTATGCAACAGCTCTGGCAGCAGGTCCGCAACAGCTCTGGCAGCTGCTGCAGCAGCAGATGCGCTGGGCTACAGACAGAGTTCATGGCTGTATGTGCATCAGCTACAAGCTGAGGTCAGTAGGTGTGAATGACTGCAAGCATGCAGCTTCAAAGGCTTTGGTGCACCTTGTGCCAGGCAGCAAATTTGGACACTGTGGACTGTGCCCATTTGGAGTGCTCATATCACTACGCATGCTGTGCATGCTGCCGCCTTGCAGGAGGGCCCCGTGCTGCTTCAGCTGCTGCAGCAAGCTTTTGCGCGCATGCCATACCTGAAGCAGGTGCTGCTGGTCAGCAATCTTGACTTTGACGCAGACATACAACGGCAGCAACAGCAGCAGATGCAGGCGCAGGCGCCTGTGTTGCCAGACACAGCAGCAGCCCTGTTTGCCAAGGCAACCCGCATTGGTGACACTGGTCCCTGGTTGTATGAGTGCAGCAGGCAACTGGCGCTGCCACCGCTGCAGGTGCGCTGGCTGTGTCAGCTCCCCATACAACTGCATGGAATTGCTGGAGCCACCACAATCCCTCAACCATGCAACCATGCAGGCGCACTATGTGCACACGCAACAGCATGCTGGATGTCATGTACTGCTGTGTGTGTGTGCGCATGTACATGCACCGCAGGTGAAGCACGCCCGTGTGGAAGACCACGACGACTTGTTGCCGATAGTAGCAGCAGCTGCAGCAGGTCCCTGGCCCAGCCTTGCTGCCCTGCCACAGTCCTGTGAGCCAGACCAGCCCTACGCCCTCACACGCCTCATCAGTAGCCAAGACAGCCAGAACCTTGTGCTGGTGGCAGAGGACAAGGGGAAGCTGGTGAGCCCCAAAAGCAGCTCTGCATGCTGTTGAGATGGACAGCAACCTGCCCTCTCAGCTCATATCAACCTGACTTCAGGCTGAACTCAACAGGATCAAACAGTTCATGCACTGCACTGCCCGTCATGATGTGTCGTTTGCCGGTGGTGCCTGCTGCAGGTTGGCCTCCTGGTGGCAACTCTGCAGCTGGACGCCAGCGTCCTCATCGAGGCGTTTGATCTGGGCTTCTGTGATGCCTTCATGCCACCTGAGGTGTACGAAGAGTGTGAGACAGCAGCCAGGCACACTGCAGCTGACAAGGTCAGTCACCAGCAGCTGCGCTGAGACTGCTGATGCTGATGGTGGGCATGCAGAGGGCAGGTGTTCCCTGAATTCACCTAAGCTGGCACCAGGTGCAGGAAGCCACCTTCCTTGGACTGATCTTGCCGTTGGTCCAAGCCCTTATGTCAAAGATTTGGCACATGTGCTGAGCAGCGTCAACAGTGCCTCTGGATTCCTTTGATAACTTGCAGGCACAGCGGACTCCAGGGGATGAGAGTGCTCCACCTATGCCACCTGTGATGGAGCCAACAGCAGAGGAGGTCAGGGAGGAGCTCGTACCTCTGCTCCTATCCGCATTTGCCAAGCGGCGGCAGCAGAAGAACAGGTCATCCAAGGGCGCAGCAGCAGCAGCAGCACCACCACCACCACCACACAACCTGGCAGCCATCACCATGCTGTGCATGCAGCCGGGCTATGAGGAGCGGGCTGTTGACTTCCTGCCAGCCCTGTTTGCTGAGTTTCCACAGCAGGTGCGTTGGCATGCCTTGCGTGGTCGATTCGCTTCAATGGTTATGTGCTTTGGACAGCCCCTGAAAATGGTCTGTCGATATGCCGCTGCAACATATTATCATCTCATTGTAGAATGCAGACTGCTTGTCCGGGTGCGACAGTCTGTTGGGCCTTGCAGACACAGACAATAATATGTGCAGTTGATGCATAGGACAGGAGCACAGCAGGGGCATTGGTTGGGACCCTGCACTCAAAGTCTGCCCCTCTCTAGCTCAGGCAGCAATAGAGGTTTGTGGTGGCGGGGTCAGCCATACTGCCCCCTGCTGGGCTGTCCTGTGTTGCCTGCAGGAGTACTGTGCGCTGACGTTACCCCACAGTGCAGCCCAGCCGCAGCTGGCGCAGCACATGACCATGCTGCGGCCTGTGCCTGGCAGCAGCTTCCCCCAGGTGGTCCTGCTGCTGCACAGGGCGAGCCTCGCGTTGCACATGGGCACAGACTGGGAGGTGAGACAGGTGTACGGCTCTAACTGCATGTTGGGACTGCCAGACACCACAAGCTGTCGTAAGCAGTAGTCTGCAGGGAAGGCCCTGGGTTGTAGAGAGGGGCCGTAGCACATAGCCGCAAATCACATGCAGCCAGCTTGTAGCAGCCGTTGATGGGCTTGGTGCTGCCAGTGACAGCTCGCAACATGACAGGCGGATGCTCAGCACTGAGGCGCTGGATGCTCCCTGCCGTTGAATGTCTCTTGCATGTGCTGGGTGGCCTTGTGTGCAGGTGCGCCTGGCAGTGCCTGATGATGTGGTGGGCCTGCATGGCCTGCTGGACGGCCTGAGCAATGCAACGGACCTGCAGGAGGCTTTCCTGCATGCAGTGGGTAAGTGACCAAGCAGCCACTTAAGTGTTGACTGGATTTGCCTCTTGTTCGGCATGCAATGGGGGTTGTCTGAAGAGATACTGCAGGATTCCTCTGCCCCGCTTGCGAGGTGGGTGCAGTGCGCAAGCAGGGTTGTGCTGGCTGTGCTGAACCTGTGCCTACAGTGCCCAGCAGTCAAACCGGGGGTGTACAAGAGTACAGCAGCCAGCCCCTTGCACTGTTACCCAGTATGCAGCATAGAGCAGCAGGTGCTGGTCGTCTCCGTAAGATGTGCATTGCCCAAGGCTTTATAACATCACTGGTGTGATGTGCACCATACATTCATGTGACCCTCCAGGGCCTCAGGGTGCCGTGGTCGCCACTGTCAATGGGGAGATGGTTGCAATGCTGGCCACCAGCCCCTGCAAAGCTGACCTGCTGGACAGCTGGTCAGCATGCTTCAGGCTCGACCAGGGCTTGCCTGCCAGCAGCCTGGATGAGAAGCAGCAGCACGCCCAAGTGATCGCATGCATAATCAACCCAGTGTTCTCAGCATGTGCTGGAGCACTGCTAGCAGGTGCGTTGACGCATGAAGCCTCCATGACGGAGCAGACTGAAAGGCTTCGCAACCCATCCTGAATCCGTTGTTGTTCTGCGTGCCACGGCGAATGTACATTAGTGATGTGCATGCTGCACTTGTGGATCCATGGCCGGAGTGTCTGCATGCAAAGGGCTTCAGATAAAACACATTGTCCTTGGCATTTGGTGCTATGCACACAAACAGTTGCATTCCTGCATGTGCCAAGCAGGCACCCACTTGCAGGTGATTATTGTGATTGAAGGCTGCTTTCAAAGAATGACACATGGTTGGCACACCAACACAGCATGTGTGACATGACATTTGGTTGTTGTGTGACTTTCAGGGTCTCTGAGGCTGCTCAACAAGTCCTACCTGCACTACCTGCTGCAGTCAGGCCAACCAGCACCAGCGGAGGTCCTAGCAGTCATGCAGCAGCAGCGCAGCCGCAATAGCAGCACCAGCAATGCAGCGGGTGGGGCACAGCAGGAGCCCGGTGCTGCTGCTGGTGGTGGAGCACTGTTCAGCTTTGCCAAGGGCATGGCTCACGCTCCCAGGCATGTCGTGAATGCGCAGGTGAGGGGCGTGTGTGCACAGCAGTACAGTTTGATGAACTGCAACGGATTGGGATTGCTTGGTGGCATGGCATGACGTGTTCGAAGCAGAGCCCTGGCATGATACAGTGGAGCGCCGGCACGCCAACAGTGTTCATGCCATGGCAACGCCTGCCTCAGCCACAGCATGGCACCCAACCATGCACTGCCTGGCACGGTGCCTGCCTGGCTCCCGGTCATGGTCCTTTGTGATGATGATGCGGTTCCGTGCTTCACGCGTGCATGTTTGCCTGCTGAATGGCCAGATCGGACATAGAACACACTCCATCTGCACGTGTGTCCCTGCCTGTCCCTGCCTGTGCAGATCATCATTGCTGGGGCCTCTGACACAGGGCTGTCATGCCTTGAGCACCTGCTGCTGCAGCCCCAGGTCCGCTTTACACACCTGACGCTACTGGCCCCAGGCGGCGTGCGCACAGACAGCATCGCGAGTCAGATGTCTGCTGCGCGTGTGTCTCGGATGGGGCTCCAGGCCAACGTCACCATTGTCGAGTCACACATGGTGGCGCTTGATGCACAGCAGCAGGTGCTGATGCTTGCAGATGGGGTCCAGCTGCCTTACGACTTGCTGGCTGTCACAACAGGCTTGCAGGTAAGCAGGCCCAGCGGGCAAGTTATCAATTCCTCTGCAAACCCGAGAACGGTATCTTGCAGCTGCCTTGTCTTCTGCTGGGTCTACGGCTTCATATCATCTGATAATATTGCAAGTGGAGTGTGCTGATAAGCAGCACTGGGTAGACTCTAGACAACCGCCCATGATGTATTCATCAACTTGCAGGACCAACTGGCACCTGCTGTGGCGGGAGCGTTCCCTGACGCAGCACAGTTTGTGCTGTCAGCACAGCAGCTGATGTCCAGCAGTATCACACCAGAGCTGGCTGCCGGCCTGCGCAGTGTGCTGGTGTATGGTGCTGACCTGCAGGCTTTTGATGTACTGGCAACACTCATCGGCGCGGGCGTTGACGCCGGTGAGCCTGCAGCCTGCAGTCTTGGGTTGGGTAAAACATGCTTCACTAGTCAGGCCTAGGATCATCATGATCACAAGCACATATGCCTGTTACGGTTCATCAGTGAGTGGCCCTGTCGGTATGTTGCACAATGAGTGTGCTGTGGTGTCACACAGTGGACTCAGCAACACACCTGCCGCCAGCAATACTGCCTTGCTGTGCCAAACTGCTGCTTCACCACCGCACGGTGTGCCTGTCGCTGTGTCATGCAGGTGCCATCACGTGGGTGTGCCCAGGTGCTGAGCAGGAGGCATCCAGCATACGCCCCCTCAGAGGGTTGGCGCTACAGGTGTGGCACTTTGGGCTCAGAGTCATGTTCTTGTGATGGGAGTTCTTCTGGAGTCAGCACAGCCCGCATAGCCCGTATCTTTATGACCTGAAAGTAGAAGCCTGCGGCTGGTGTACTGTCGTACACGGGGGGTCTTGTGCAAGGACAGTGTTTGCCATGATGTACCCTTCCTGTGATGACCAGCCTGCCTGCCTGACTATGCTCGCCTCCGTACTATGTTGCAGCTGGGTGTGGAGCTCCCTGAGCCCCAGCAAGGTCGTCTGCTGGACTTAGTGCCCTCTGCTGATGGCACCCGGGCTGTGGCCGCCTTACAGGTATGCTCACCTTGCAGCATTCACAACCAGTCAAGCTCCGAGCTGACCGCTGCAGCACATCCGCAGGCGGCTACGCACACAATTACAGCAGCAACGTAACGCATGCACACCCTGTGGTCTGTTTGCTGCCACGCCCTGCAGGGGCTTGACGCAGGTGATGACGGCCCCCTGCAGCAGATGGAGCTCGACCTCCTAGTGGGCTGTGGCAGCCTGCAGCCCTCCGCAGTCGAGGCCAGCTGCCTGGCAGGCGCACACATGGTGTGGGATGGGCGGCTGGTGGTGGACGCACAGCTCTGCAGCAGTGACTCCTCTGTGTTGGGTGCGGGCCCTGGTGCCAAGTTCTCAAGGTGGGTTGCTTCGCTGCAGTTGTGTGCGTAGACACCTTGCGATTGTAGCGCCGCATGCTGTTGCTGACAAGCATGTGTCGCATCAACATTATGCCAGACAGTTTGAGCTGATGCACGAATCCTTGACCATAGCCAGTGCTTCAGATTTGCTTGCGTCCAGCCCGGAGTACAACACACCCGCAATCATGCGTTCACACCATCAACGCAAACATCCCTGTCCATCGCTGCATTTGCGTGCATGCTGCCTCGCAGGCGGTATACCTTGCCAGAGGTCAGGCACGAGCACAACAACAGCTGTGAGCTGGGCGTCGCCCTTGCTGACTCCATCATCCAGTGCCTGCTGCCAGCACATACCTCTGATGTCAGTATTCCTCTGGAGCAACCGCAGCATCAACAGCAGGATGAGTCAGCAGGTGGCTTGGGGCCACAGCAGGGCACAGGACAAGGGACCGACCAGTTGCCAACGCTGCAGCAGGCAAAGGTGATTGGATGCAGGATGCCTGGCGGCCAGGTCTTCCTGTGTGGCTGCACAGCAGCTGCTGCAGCTGGCCCTGCATTCGCCCCACCCCCAGGCGGCTGCACGCTCGTGAGCAGCAGCAGCAACAAAGCCAGCATCCTTGCCATCACCCTCGATGCTGCCAGTGCCGTGCATCAGGTCTCTTTCCTGGGTGCTGCTGGGACGGCGGATGCATCAACAGCAGCTGGCTTCACCAGGCTGGCAGGGCTGCCATTCAGCTACCTGGCAGCAGGGCTGGGGCTGCCTGACACCCTTGCCATGCAGCTGGCCGCCATCAGCCGGGCCACAGGCACAGACGCAGCAGCAGGGTGGGACGGTAGGATGCATGATGAGCTTCCTGAGGCAGGCATACCGGCAGCAGCTCCTGCTGGCCTCACCGCTTGTCCTGACAGTGCAGGAGTGTGGGTGGTGGAGCAGGACTTGCTTGCTGCACTGCAGCAGCCGTGGGCTCGCCTGCTGGTGCATGAGGACTTTGCAGGCCTGAGGCAGCAGCTGCTGGCTCAGCAGACAGTGGCGCAGGGGCCAGGGCAGCAGCTGGAGCAGGCGTATGAGCAGCAGGTGCAGCAGCTTGTAGTGGATTTCATGCGCAGCTGCCGGGCTGAGCTGGCTGAGTATCATGTACATGGGAGTGCAGGCGATGCAGTCACGGGCAGCTGAGGAACTCGGCTGCTGGGGACGTGTTTGTTGCAGGGTCGAGGTGGTGCACCCACGTGGGAGGGTGTGAGGGATGCCATCAGCGGTACACAGCTTTGCGCTTATGCTGCTGGTTTTTCAAATGCAACCAGCCATCAGCCGCTGACAGTGTGAGTCTTATCCTGGGCTCAATACAGGTCGCTCAACATTTTGCTCTTGTGTGAGTCTTATTCTGGGCCAGCCAGGGCTCCAAGTGGCCAACGCATTGTACAACGATGTTACATCCCTTGCGTGTGCCTCGACTGCACAGCCTGATCAAGGCCAGGTGCACCATGTGTGCTGCATCGAACCCTTCTTCAGCTGCATTGTTGAGAGCCCACTGGGCTTCTAGGAAGCACGTCACTGACGTGCTTCTGGGGTGCACCCCAGCAACATGCAACTGCAGTGCATCTACCCTAAGTGAGATTATCGCAACCACAACACACAGAACTCCGAGTCGCGCCCGTTTTCACATCCACACTGCAACACACCACACAGCAGGTCACTTCAACATCTACACTGTGATCACACTGGCATGACAGGCACACCATGCTTGCTGAGCATAGCACTGATAGCCTGTGTGGACTGCGTCTTCTGATGAACACATCCAGTGCAGCATGCTACAGACTTCACACACACACACATACACATGCACACACATCTGTGCCAGTCACGAACGCTGTCATCCACAGGGAGCGCTCCAAGTGGCAGAGCTCTGTCCTTCACAGAGCCATTCAAAAAGCAGAATCCTGCCTCTTGAAGGATGAGTAAATGGTACAGGTCTGTCTCACAAACAGTGATGCAAATGTTGGAACTCATCTTTCACAGAGTGATTCAAGTGGCACACTGCGGCTCCCCCGCACAGAGTGATCCGATCCCTAAACCCAAACCCTAAGCTCTCGTGTGCACCCGGGTGCACACAGTGCCGTATGCATATGAGGCTGCGTGAACATGGTGCCCGGATTTAGGGATGTCAGCTGTCCTTCACAAAGTGATACAAATGCCATAACTCTGTGCTCCGCAGAGGGGTCCAAGTGGGCATAACTCTGCCTTCCGCAGAGTAGTTCAAGGGACAGAACTCTGTCTCCCACGCACTGCCTTGTGAATGAGGCAGGCCCTCAGGTTGAACGGTCTGCGGCACTGCCGCATACGGTCTTTGGAGGGACCACTTAGCAGAGCCTACTAGCAACCCTACAACCCAAGCAACAGTGTGGCTTTGGTGTATCCCATGCAGCTGGGTGCATCACTGGGCCATTGCCTGTGCAACAACAAGCGCAGTATGTGTGACCTCAACATGTCGAATACAGGCTTCTGACTTCCGTCCTCATACAGCCTGACGGGGAGCAGCGCACATGTGACACTCAGACAAGTACAGAGTGATGCACTGGGTTGTAGCAGAGCTCAACCCAAGACATACTCAGACCCTGAAATCATCAACACATATGCCTGCCAACATTGATGCCTGGCGCAAAAACTACACACACCTTACCGGCAGGCACATACTGACTCTTGGCACACCAACAGTGAATCTGGCATCGTGTGGCTCCGCAGCACTCACACGGGCCGTGCTCATGCACACCAGCATACAAAAACAGCAAGTACCACACAAAGTCAAAGCAAACACTGATTGCTGTGCCGCAGTGCACTGCTTCCACAGGTCATACAACTTGCGGCTGGCTTAGACACTCACTGCCAGCATCAATAGTGCTGTCAACAGCCCCCGCAATATCCCCTACTTCAGCCAAACGATCGGCTGAGAGATCAGCTCTGCAGAACACTTCCTGATGGCTTTCGTCACAAAGCTCGGGGTGTTGGCCCGTCATTGCACACACCCCGGAACAGGCTCACATGAGCGGCTCACAGAGGGAGTCTGAGGCTCCCTCTGTGGGCCTCAGGACTGCAGGCAAGTCATCCTCACACAGCAAGTTGCTGAGGCTCGGCCCAGTTCCGCCTGCGTACTGAATGCCGGTTGAGGACAGCGCACCCACCTCCCCTGGGTCAGCATGCATTGGTGCTGTACCCTACTGACTGGCACTGAAAGATTCTGAGTCACTCATCGACCAGGAAAAAAGGGCACAGACACCAGTGAATTCACAGCTCTGCCGAGGCCTCAGCTTTCCGCTCCTTGATTATGGCGCCTGGTTGCCTCAAAAGCGCCTCGCACCGCTCCCATCGCTCAGGGTAGGTCATCTCACCCCATGCCGTCTCAGACAGCTTCTCCGCCAGTGCAATGTTGAGGTCAAAACCGTCAGGTGTTGGCGGCCAAACCCCGTGGTTACTTGGCTTAGGGCTGCGCCAGCTACGTCCGTAGGCATGAGAGAGGTGCCTGTGGCGTGCAGACAAGCATTGTATGTTGGAAAACTGGCATGGCAGTTGCGTGATCACCACTGCCGTCTATGGCAACAAATGCACATCAACGTAAGAGAAAACCAAGCTTGCCCACACCAGCAGGGCCCCAACTTGATGTAGTATTGACATTTGATCTGCTGCATAACTGAACTTGCAGTGAGCTGCTGCGCTCTGTCTGTCGCTGCTCTACAACTTCATGTCGACACCAGGGTGGTTGGCACGATGTTGCAAAAGCAGCAGGCTATTTCGCACTTGGGGCTTGGCACGGCAGGCGTCCAGTTGACTCACTCTTCAGGGTCCGTGACACTCGGGAACCA
>QAXK01010842.1:0-14391 GCA_004335735.1 Chlorella sp. KRBP | reverse complement strand
GGCCCCAGCAGCAGCTGCTGCAGTTCCTGGAAGTGTCTGTGCTGGGGCTTGTGAGGCCGGGTGGCTGCTGCCTGGCTGAGCCGCTGCTGTCAGCTGTTGACCTGTGCTGCCAGCAACAAGGTGCTGCACTGCTGCTGGAGACTGTGCCTTGCATCAATCAGGTGAGTCACACTAGGCTGGGCTGAGCATCAGCTGGCTGCCGTTACACAGCAGTGCGCCAGTAGTCATGCAAAGTTCCCTTGAATTACCAATGCTGGGCACTGGGCGTTGATTGGCATGACCGGTGAGACCGCACTGACAGCTCACCATAATTGTGTTGGTCAGGACACTGCCTGGACCACCGGAAGTGCCTGCAGAAAGCCACCGGCTCACCACGACCGACATGGTGTGGGATACCTCTCATCCGGCTCGGGCCTGTGTGTTGTCGCGACTGACCTGCAGGCGTTTGTGCAGCTGTGGTCCCTCCCTCAGATCCTGGCCCTGCAACAGCCAGGCCAAGGTGATGCACAGCCAGACCTCACAGAGGCAGTCATGAAGCTGTCAACAGCCTGGGTGAAGCACAACAGCATCCTGCAGCCCAGCCACTCACAGCTGGCAGCAGTGCTGCCATGTGTCGTGGCTGCTGTAGCTGCATGTGTGCGCTGCTGTCACAAGAAGGTGGGCAGCTGTGCACTAGGCGCCCTGCTGTGCCTGTTGTCAGCAGCTTCCGGGGCAGCAGAGAGTGGGTCTCAACAGCAACTGCAGGAAACAGTTGCAGCTCATGCTGCGTTGCTTGCGTATGGGGCCCTCGGGGCACTGCTTGTCCCCTCTCCGCTCCCCCGCCTGCAGAAGGTGTCGTCAGTGTTGCTGGAGCTTGCTGTGCTTGCAAGCCAAGTAGACCAGTCCTGCATGCCAATACAGAGCCTGCAGCACCTGTGTGTAGGTGGCGGTATGCTTGCAGCAGCACCGTTTGTCGGCCAGCAACCAGCAGCAACTGCGACCGCCGGCCAGGCTGCTGCCACAGGCCCACAAGCCACTTTACACACATGGCTGGCAAAGGCTACCCAAGGCTTTGTGCCGGTACCACTGTCAGCGGCAGAGGCCGCAGATTTAGCTGCAGCATGTGCAGGACTGCTGGTCAGCACAACGCAGCATGCAGGTGAAGGCAGCAGCAGCAGCAGCAGCAGAGCCAGGCAGGTGCCTGTCAGCAGGTCGTATGTAGCAGCAAGGCGACTGAAGAAGCGGCTCAGGGACTTTGCAGAGAGGCACATGCGGACGTGCGCAGCGCAGGCACAGTAAAGCTGTGTGTCAGACTCAGCTGCCCCGCAGCATTCTATTCTGAACTTGAGCATCTTGCCTGGGCGTTGTGGTTTGTACCTTGCAGGCTGTTGCAAGAGCGTGCGACTTCTTGATACTTGTCGACTGACTTGCATTGCAAGTGTGCTTTGCTTGATGGAGGGCTGGCAGTACAACTTTGATGTTGCATGCAGCTTGGCTGGTTCAGCCAGCACACGACAACACATACTCTTGGCACATGCCTCCCTGCACATGTTACTTTGTAGCACCTCTGCGAGCATCATCATCTTCATGTGCTGGAACAACACCCAAGCACTGCAAATGCACCTAGCTCAACAACAGGGAGGTTCGTCAACTCCCATTGGATCAATATTTACAAAGGCTCATCAGTAGGTCTGACTGCAGCAGCAGTAGCGGCAGCCAGACGCTGCATCATATAGTGGAGGCATCCATCCACGCTAAACAAAAACAAAAAACTGCCAGACATTGTCACAAAGGCTTCATGCAAAGCGGACTCATGCCACTTCCCACTCAAATACAAACCATGCTCCTGCAGTGAAACATGATTTGTGCAATTTTTGCATACATACAATTGGGGTAAACACACTGCAACTAGGGCTGCAACTTGTGACACGGAAGCCGGAGGTGTGCATATGCACCGCTTGGCTGTGACCCACAGGTACCTCACTATCCATAAACTGGTGTCACACCCCCAACCCTACATACAGGCCAAAGGGGCCCTCTATGTCACATGACTCCTCAACACCTCTATGATCACACAGCTCAACTTGCAGCAGCACCACTGTGAGTGTACGAGCTGTACAGGCATGCCCTCAATCACTCAATCACTCTTCAATGCAACAGGTACAAAAGGGTATCCACCAAACAGCAGAGAGCTGCTGTTATTGTGACACTTGTCACGCACTGCTGTGTGGGCACAGTGTACAACCTCAGCTGATGGGCAGGTACAGGGCTGCGTGCTCTCACAGCTGAGCAACTAGCTCTTGCTGCAGGCCACCTGCCATGCCTGGCTGCTGCAGGCTAGCCTGTTGACCACGTGCTGCTGCTGCTGCTGCTGACGACACACCAAGCGTGCACTCTACACCTGGCAATGGCAAGTCTGCTGCACTCTGCCTTTCGAAGGCGAAGTCAAACCTGCACAAGTATGGACACACCCACAGGGCACGTAACGCAGAGGGATGGTGATTGCAATGCTCAAAACACACAGCAGCACACCAAGGATTGTTCTGCACAAGCGATGAGAAACACTGCGTCTATCAGCACGTGTGCTGGCATGGAGTTTTCCGAGCTGGAAAGGGTGAGCTGGTGCCTTGGGGTTGTCAGTCCTTGCTCTGTTAGTCCTTGCCCTGCACCCTCACCTGTCTGGCATGCCCCTGTGCTCAAAGTCTGGCCAGCTGTTGCCCCACTCAAACACTGGCTGGCCCTGTGCAGTGGGCCCACCCACCACCTCACTCTCCATACGCACAGCCATCTTGTAGCTCGTCACCTGCAGCAAGGGTTGCGTGTGTAGGACAGAACCAAGGGATGGGACAGCGCAAGCACCAGACTTGCGTACCAAAAAGCAGGCACCACAACCAGTGGTATTGCTGCCCACCCGCAACTGCTGCATGCAACACCACCTGGAGGGACGGAAAGCAAATACCTGCCGTTGATGTGCACCCAGCAGCAGTGACCGACACCTTTGTGTCAGCCCTAAAAACTTATGGGCACTCGACTGATGGCCTTGGCGAACCCCGACTTCCCCACGCACCTTCGTGTCATAGCAGCCCTTTGGTACGGCCCCAGTCTTTGCAAGGTCACCCCGTGAGCACACAGACGCCACTGGGTGATGGCCAGAGAGCTTGTCATGGTCGTAGTCATTGTACCGCATCAGGTGCTTCATGTCATCCAATGACGTCACACCTGCTTGGTCGCGCCTGAATATGTTGGCGCGAGGGGACACCTGCGCAGCAGCAAATATACCCCATGAGAATCACCATATGTGTGACTCTTTACTCTTGCTGTGTCCTGAACATGGTGATACCACAAACCAAGTGAGAACTCCACGGATGAAGTGAAGCAAGCAGTACACACGAGGATCAGATGGGCAACCCTTGGCTGTCGATGGGCGCATTGGCCCCACCTGGTACAGTAGCCAGTTGATTGGGTCTGCATACTCCCCCTCGGGTCCTTCTTTGCGCATGTGCTCCAACAAGCTGGGGTAGCCAGCAGCCTCATAGATCTTGGGGAAGAATGCCACATTGTAGCTCGGCCCTGCAAACACAAACAAGGCACGGTGTAGAGTCATGCAGCTGCTTTGATATTGACTGCAGCGGCCTTCCTGCAACCACCTGTGTACTGCTGAATGCCAGGTAGCCGCCTTCATCATGCATGTCGGGTGCTTAGGAACTCAGCCGATGCCCCCACCCCACCCCACACTCACAGTATCCACGTGACAGTGTGCTGGTCATGTCTGCTGCCTCCACCAGCCCAGGCAGCTGCTCCACCACCCACAGCAGGCCCTCCTGCAGCTGCTTGCGGGGCTGGAAGCGCTTCAGGTCCACCACCATGTACTGGTTGTTGTACCTGTAGCACACATGGCCGAGGCCGCATGTCAGTGTGTGCCGTCTGCAGCTTGCTGTCATGCTGTGTTCACTTTGGAGCAACATCCCCAATATGATGCGTGCTGTGATCATGCTGCTTGTGCTGGGCCAAGCAGAGACATCATGGCATGCACAAATCCCATACTTCACTGCGGGAAAGAGGCAATACTGACATCAGCACCCCATGCGTGCCTGTGACAGCGTCAGCACTGCAGCCTTTCCAGCAGCGCCCCAGGACACAACATACAGAACACAACATGCGCACACATGACAGCTGGCTGCCAAGAGACAACCCGGCACAGCGTTTAGGGGGAGCAACAGCAGGCTACGTACGTGCCGCTATTGTGGCGCTTGAAGGTCTCCACCCAGCTGCGCCCGTCTGATGCCAACAGGTTGGCGGCACGCACACGCTGCCAACTTGGGACTGAGGCAGGGGACAAGCCCTGCAGTACAGAACAGTATGTGGTGTACAGTGACACAGCAGTACAGCCCATGGTGACAACACAGCAATATAGCACAGCTGTACAGTGCAGAACCAGCTGATGTCGCAGCAAACGACATGGCCACGAGAGCAGAGGCGCAGCATGCATCAGACAGCACTATAGGCGTGGCTGGCTCTCTGCAACAGGACAGCACCGATCCTGCAGCAGCGTTCGCAAGACGCCTTGCATGGAGTGAGGCAACCACAGCATGCCTGCTCTCACCTGCAGGATGGTGAAGTTGTAGATGTGGTTTGTGGTCTCCAGGACCACCATGTTGCTGCTGGTGATGTAGAAGTCGTCGTCAGAGAACAGCTCACCAGGGTAACTGCTGAAAGACAGCTGCTGGGCAGACACACCACCAGACACCTGCACTCACATGGCAGCAACAGTAGGTCCATGACTTAGCATCTACACAGTCTGCATTTACCAGTGGATTGAGACGAACATACTCCAAGGTGACCAAATGCAGTGGCATACGGCACCATTGCCAGACTGGTCGCCATGTGGCCCAGCACCCCTCAACAACCTGCTCACCCCCAAAATATCAGATGCAGGTGCAGCTCAGCTGCCGACTCGGGCAATGCCAAGATCAGCAAAGCGAAGCACGAGCCTCTGCTGCCGCCCTAGCACAGGCCGATCGGGCCCCAGCAGCCCCAGCTGATCAGTGGTGGTGCTGTCTGCTACTTATGCCTGTCTGCCTGCTTTCATGCCTGCCTGCCCCTTGATGCCCACCTGCTTCAGGTTGAGTTGGTAGTGCTTGTAGATGCGTGTCATGGCAGTGAAGCTGTCCCAGGTGCTGTGGCCAAAGAAGACGTCCGACAAGTCTGCAGACACCTTCACCAGTGCTGAGCACTTGCCTGTCAGACGAACCACACACCACACCCATGCACACACAGGACAAATGTGTGTCAGTCACAGCCCCAAGTGCAATGTGTTTGTGCAGAACATGTTCATGCAGTACAGGGTGGCGGAATGCTTGCAGCACAAGGTGATGGTATACTTGCAGCACACTTTACACCTGCAACCAGCACTGCTGTGTCCAGCACATATCTATGGCATACCAGGCATCCTGTCATAGCTGAGATGTGCCAGTGGCTCACCCTGTAGAGCCAGGTGCATGAAGAGCTCATCCGGCTTCATATCGTACAGCCGCTGCTGTGCTGCCTCATGTTCATACATGTCCAACAGGTCATACATCTCCCCTGCAGTGACACACAAACACACACCCACACCGCAGTGCACACAGCCAGTGGGAAGGCGTGCTCTCTCATGCGTGTTGTTGAGCTACCAGTCTGGCAATGCCACCCGCATCATTGTGACAACTTTGGCCTGTCCAAAGTGACATATGGCTGACGGCCTTCATGTTTGCAACGACACCACGAGCCAATCCTGCTGTGCCATGCATGCATGCACACCCCCTTTGAGACAACCGCTCATGAGTGACAAAATATGTATGTTCAGTCAGCAATCGACCACTGCAGTCACACCTGCACCCAAACTGCTGTGCTCAGGCTCACAAAGCCCCCTAATGCACTTCTGCAGAACAGGCAGCTTGCTGAAGGCCTGCGCTCACCATTGGAGTTGAGGAACAGGACGTCATCCCGTGTCAGCAGCTCAACCTGCTGCCCAGCTGCTTGTGCTGCTGCTATGGCTGCTGCATAGCCTTCATACAGGCCATCCAGCTGCGACTGCAGCAGGCCCACCACTTGCCAGAAAGCGTCTGAGGGGCGGGCGGCCACCTGCTGATTCAGCCACACTTCTTGTTGAGCGATCCTGCACAGGCCACAGCACAGGAGCATAGTAAGTCATTTTATAGAAGAAGGGACGGGGTTGGGGCGGAACTCCATGCTGACCTGAGACAGCACAGTCCTTGGCTTGAGCAAAGCATACACATGTGTAAAACCTACACACGTTCATTGGTATATAAGCAGTGCTCTAAAGGCCCAGCTTGCTGCCACACAACCGCCTAGAAGTGCTGCTGCGGCTCACTCACCACTGCATGGGTTTCTCAACGTTTGCCTCTAGCTGGTGCTTGAAGTAGTGCTTCAAGTTGTGGTGGTGGCCGTTGATGCGCGCTGCAGCCCCATCAGCAGAAGCAGGAGACCAGCTTATGGCATGCGGCTGCTAAGTCTGTTGCATGTGCTGCATGCGCAGGTGGCAGACCAATGTTTCAACAATGCTTCACAGACAACCCAGGCGGCCCACACTGAACATGCCTCATCACTGCACATCAGGTGAGAAGTGGACACCGTGAAAGACCCTCACCTGCAGTCAGAAAGCCTTCAAGCCAGCCAGCAGCCCTCATCTGCTGCTGGTCGGTAAACTCAGCTGATGTTACAACCCGCAGCTTGCCAAAGTTAGCAGCCGTGTGTGCAGAGTCCACATACACCCCATGAGCCACGGCACCTGTGCAGAAGTAAGACGTCTTGATAACTTGGTGTAAGACTTGCCCCAAAGCAACCGCATGCTGATGGTGCTGGCTGTGGCGCCATGCGTTGGTGAATGCTTAAATGATGCTGTACATGACACTGAACTGTTGCGGCTGGAGGGACTCTGCTTCGCACCTGCATGCACGCCTGGCTCATGCACCAGCTTATTATTCCTCAGTACAGCACTGGCGACTACTGCCTCTGCAGGGAGCTTGCTGGAGCAACCAGCAGCTGCTGCTGCTGTCAGCAAGGCACTGAGAGCTACCAGCAACAGCATCGTGCGTTCTGCCTGCATCCTGGACGTGAACAGCTGTAATGTTCGGTGATCAACCACTAGATGGGCGAGAGCAGCCTGATGATGTGGGCTGCGGGACGCGATTGCACGCTGTCCTCACGATGCAGGTCAAGAGACAGCACTGCAGCTCGACGATGGTGTGAACAGCCACGTCGCCCGTGCCCGACTGCAGTCAGGCATGCATTAAGAACAACGTTGGCTGGCCAACGTTGCACGCGGGATAGAGGTTACAACTGTCGCAACTGTATGCAACTGTTAACCCGCCAGGCGTCCACACCCTCACGCTTGCTGGAGTTGACCAACATATTCACGCAGCAGTTCCTTTTTGTTGACCTTCCCCATGGCGTTGCGAGGCAGTGGGGCTTCCAGGACCAGCCACTTCCTGGGGATGCTGTAGCTCGCTAGGCTCTCAGCACACAGCTGCTGCAACTCTGATACAAGCTGCTCCTGCACTGCTGCAGACCCTGAAGCACATTTTGGTTCCTTGGGATACACCAGTGCTGTCACAACCTGGCCCAGCTGATCGTCAGGCACTCCCAGAACGGCAGTTTCCGCCACTTGTGGGTGCTGCAGCAGGGTGCTCTCTATGTCCAGTGCTGACAGCTTGTAGCCACCACTCTTGATTATGTCCACACTAGTACGGCCTGATATCTGCAGTCACAGGCAGCAACACATCAGGCATACGCCCCGCAGGCATCAGCAACTGCTGCAAGTCAACCTGCCAGGCTGGCAGCAAGGTTTTGGTTTCTAGCGTTCCTGTTTGCTGGGTTGTGTCACCAGATCAAGTTGTGGGGGCTTGCACTGCTGCAACGTAGAGTCTCACTGTCAAATGTGCCCACATGCCAGCCAGGCCTACCCTGACATCACAGCAGCATAGTTACTGAGCGGTCCTGATGTTGCAGTGGCCACCACAGACACACAGGGTGTGTGCTATCTGCTGTACCTTGAAGTAGGGTGGCTGGCCCTCACAGCTGACTGTGTCACCGGTCAGGAAGTAGCCCTCCGCATCAAAGGCTGCGGCAGTTGCCTCTGGCCGGCCCCAATACTCCCTGAAGAGCATGGCCCCGCGCACAGCCAGCTCACCAATGGCTTGCCCTGCAGGAGCAGCAGCATGCAACACAGCTCACCAGACTTGTGTTGCATGACACAAACCTACAGATGCGGCAGTCACATGTTACTCCTGACATCTGGTGGCGACTAATGTATCCAATGCACAAGTTACAGGGCTGTGAAGACCCCCTGCTCAGCTGCTTGTGTTGAACATCACGTGCACCTGCTGACAGCTGCCCTGGGTTATGTTGTGCTGGCAACCTCGCACGTGCAAACAATGGTGCCAGCGTCATATGTGCGACGCCACTGGCACGGCAGCCGCCTAAGTCAACAGCACACAGCTGCAGCCTGCAGTGCAGTGACTCGCTTGCATATGCAGTGCAGTGCAGTGACTCGATTCAGGCCTTACCTGCGGGCTCGACCCCAGCGCTGCTGCTACTGCTGCCGTTGCTGCCATTGCCGCCATTGCCGGTGTCGTTGTTGTTTTTGCTGCTGGTGGTGGTGGTGCTGCTGCTGCTGTCATCATCATCCTGCTGCTGCAACACCTTGACTTCCACACCAGGCAGAGGCACACCCACAAAGCCAGGCCGGCGCTCACCCTGAACAGCAGCAAGCCAGACACATAACAGCAGCAACTGAGTGACACTCACTCAGGTCCAATCTGTCCATACAAGTGCAACAACGTCAAGCTGTCATGCAAAAGACTCTCCCTTGTGCTGAGTCCATTTTGAGGTGCAGGACTATTGCTAAGGGCAAAGACCATCCGGGGTGCACATGCATGCTGAAAGGCAACCAGCACGACGGTTGTGCTATTCGTTGCAAAGTTCTGATAACATGTTTTGAGGAGTGCCCCTGCCTGTGCACACACCTCGTATGGGTTGCTGAGTATCATGCCTGTCTCAGTCATGCCATATCGCTCCAGCAGCATCTGCCCAGACAGCTGGTTCCAGCGCTGCAGCAGTGGCACAGGCGCAGCAGCAGAGCCGCTGACAGCCAGCCGCAGGCGTGCTGCTGCTGCCCGTGCCTCCTCCTGCTCAGCTGCTGACATGTGCTGCTCATAGTAGTTGAGCAGGTAGGCATACATGGTGGGCACAGCCATCAGCACACTCGTGTCACCACCCTGGGAACATCACAAAGACAAGGCAGGCAGAAAGCATGAACAAACACAAGGCCGTCATTGCGGGTTCTCCAGAGGATTGAATGATTGGACTGCGGCATGCATGGACGGGCAACTGGTTGGGGAGCCCCTGCCAGGGGCAAGCAGTGCTTGCCCAAACAGCCCTTGTCTGCCTTGAGCACATGAAGACTTGCCAAGCACCCACTGGGCCCACCTCCCTGCTGACTCAAGATGACTCACCACCAGGTGCTGCCACACTGCAGCTGGGGAGAACTTGGGCAGGAAGTCCACGGTGGCGCCCACAGCATGTGCACAGTACAGTGCGTTGATGATGCCGTGCACATGGTGCAGGGGCAGTGCGTGCAGGATGGTGTCGCTAGGGGACCACTGCCAGGCTGATACCAGACACCCAACTTGGGCAGCTAGACTCCTGCAACACAGCAGCAGCACAAGCGGCAGCACCTAGGCATGCTTTGGTAGCAAAACAGGCATGTTGTGCCAGCAGCAGCAGCCCAGCCCACAGAGGACAGCTGATCCAGGTTCGCAACAAAACAAGCTTGGCATACTCTTAAATTCATACTCGTAGGTTCACCGGGCGCGGACAGCACCTACCCATGTGTGTGTAGAGCTCCTTTGGGCCTGCCTGTGGTGCCACTTGTGTACACGATGAGGGCCCCAGAGTCCGACTGACTGCTGCTGCTGCTGGGTGGCCACATGCTTGCATCTGTGTTGGTCCTGCTGCTGCTGCTGCTGCTGTCTGGTGCTGTGTGTGTGCCCAGGAGGTCCTGTGGCAGCTCCTGCAGGTGAGCACCAGCTGCCTTGCATGCTGCATGAAGCTTGTCATGGATGCTGGGAGGGGCCAGCACCTGCGTGGCACAGCAGCAGGACAGTCAAAGCAGCATGTATGGGCTATTGCTTGTGCCGTAAGCGCCTTGGCATTTGTCAAAGCAATGCGCAACAGTTGTGTGACAGTGTGACCCGGGTCCCTACAGTCTCCATGCAGTGGCAAGGCACATCCTCAGGGTTTGAGCGGGCGGCTGCGATCCGAAGCAGCTTGTGGTAGTGCAACTGCGCACTTTCTGGAGCAGCTGACTGTGCTGACATAGCCACCAGTATGACCATAAAGGGCCTTCTGCGCCTGGTGTTACAGCACAGTCCCTAAGCTGGCTGTAGCTGGAAACCAACTCGCAACTGCAGGTGGCAGCATCCCACCTGGCAGATGCCTGCGTCCTCCATGACATACTGCAGCTCATGCGGTGGGTGTGTCACAGCCAATGGCACTGCGATCGCTCCAGCTTTCCACGTGGCCCATGTTGCTGCCACATATTCTGCCCCTGGCTCAGCATATACCCCAATGCGGGGCCCATCTGCACCCCTTGCAGCTGGCAAGCAGGGGTTGAGCTGCTCCATAAGCTTGTCACTGGCCGTAAGCAGTTGTCCATATCTGTGGGTACGTCACAGCAACAATTGGCAGCGTCACGGTGTCCGGCCGTGTGCCATGTTCAAGTGCCAGATCATAACGCCAACTCTCGGAACAGTGGGGGCATTGTGGTCTCAAGTGACGCTGCCTCGCACCTTATACTGCCATTACGTGGACATTTGACTGCTACTGAGTTTACAGACCGCGCAGCAGCCCTGACAATGTCCATGATTGACGTGTCGGGCTTGATCAGGACTCGACAGCGCACTCGGACGGTGCTATGATGCTAAGATGCACCACACATACTCCAATACGTGTCAATCGAATTGGTATGTTTCCCCCTGGCTCTTATCGCCCTTCATTTTGTGATGGGGTGTCTGACTGACAAGTGAGTAACTGACAAGTGTGGCAGCAAGCTACAGCCAATGAGCAACACAATGCTTTGACACCCTACAGGGCCAGCTTCATTCAATCAGCAGGTTTGGAAGTGACACACGTAGAATTAATAGAGAAACAGGCGGCCTGAATGCTCGAAAGGCTGTCCCACAGCACTGCTGCTGCTCACCTGTCACAACAGCTTCAGCCTACCAGGATCCAGCACCCCTGCCTCCACCACAAAAGAAAGCTTCATCAACTAGCACGCTTGTACCAGTCACCACGCGGTCGGAGGGAGCTGCTCTGTTGCTGTGCCGCTGCTGGCAGTAGTCCCACAGGTTCAGGTGCAGGGGGCAGCGGGCTGCCCCCACACCAACCCAAGCGCACAGCTGAGAGCGGTGATAGTGATGGAGATAAACCAGCGGGCGTTGGTCATCCTCAGCGCACATGGCCACGCTGGTACACTGTGAGTACTGCAACTGCAGAGCGACCAACAGCTGCAGTCACAGCAGGGCAGAAGCGGTGCTCATTTCATCCTGACCTTGCACTGCGATTCCATCTTGTACGCTGCACATGGTATGAAGCATGCAGCTAGCTGACAGGTACATGCACATGCGTGTATATCTTGTGCAGGTGTGGATTTGGGCGACTGCCTTGACGTATCTGGTGTGGAGGTACAAGTGGCGGCGAGACAGGCGCTTGGCTGCTGATCAGTTTGCGCAGGAGCAGCAGCAAGAAGCAGAGCTGAAGCAGGAATGGGTTGACTTTGCAAGGTCATACGGAGTACAGCCGCCCCAAGACAACAGCAGCACCTGAGGGCTTGTGGGGTCCAGCTGCCAGCCTTCCGACAGTTCAGAGCCCCAATGCTGGCACCTGGTTTGAGCAGTACCTTCTGCTGTCAGCCGACTCGCACAAGCACCTGCTGCTTGCAGCTGTTGTGCAGAAGCAGCCTGGTTCACCGTACTGAGCATTGTACGGTTACAGGCAGCAGCTGTAGCACTGGTAGCAACATCGATGGCCGGGCGTTGTGTTGATGCTGTTCACCTGATGATCAGTGCCTCTGTTGATGCATGCTTTGTGGTCGTGAGGAGGCAAATTGCTGCAGCTGCAGCAGTCTCTACATCATCCAGCAGCAGTATCTGCAGCATCGTTGCTCAATAGGTCTGCGGCAACTGTAATAGGAAGAGCAAACTGTGCTTGCAGGGCTGACTTTCATGGGATCACTGCTCATGATGTTGGTTGCAGTGCAACAAGCTGCGCCTGGCTCTGTATGCATCTTGTTTTCCTTGCCTGCGATTGCCCTGGCACGCACTGGTGGTGTATCAGTTCCTGAACTGAAGGACAATAGTATGATGGAGCCTCGTTTTGAGTGGTTTATCGAGTCCAAGCCATCTCTACAGGGCCTGTTCATGTGCTGGGACTGGACTGGTCTTGCTCATGCGGCCAACTCAATTACAATCGCACTCCCGCATGTTGCAATGCTCTCTATGCACTACCTCACACTACCACACCACACCCCGATAATTTGAATGCAGTGAATTGAGACAGCATGCAGTTACAGCTCCAGTCAGGCGCAGTGATGGGTGAAGCTGCAATCTGGTGTATTGAGAAAGTCCCAATGTTCTCCAAATGCTGCTGTGTCATGGGCTGGCCAGGCCCCATCGTTATGCACCGCATGATCTCCTTTTTGTAACAACAAAGCCACAGCAGTCAGTCATGCCTACTGACAGTCTCCCGGACACAGCACTGGCTCGTGCCTGAGAATCAGTGAAGACAGTTCAACTGCGCGTATTTCGCAGCGCAGCAACACCATGCCTTTGCAACACACAGGGCGACTTTGTAGGGCCCCCTTTGCAGGGAGCCAGTCACCATCATGAAGCAGCAGCACCGGCAGCCGCCGCCGCTGCTGCGGCTGCCGCAGCCCCTTGTGCAGGGACTGACCGGGCGCGCCCCTTGAAGGGATGCCTCCCGGGTGCTAGTGTGTGCAAGAACTAACACAAAAAACGCCTCCACAATAAGCACGGGCCATCAGCCACACATCGCCCCGATTGAGGCACACAGGCAGCCCACCATTGCCTGCCCTGCCTGGTTCCCTCACGGACGTCACAACAAGTGGGTTGGTTTCCCATCACGTCCTCCCACACAAACAACCTGCAGCTGCCTACATGCACATACCAGCAGCTCAACACCCCCTCAGCTTGAACAGCTTCACAGCAGGGGCTCAGCCAACAGCTGTATGCACAGGCGACATTACATGGTTATGATGAATCGACGTAGGCCGCACGTTTACTTGCCGTGGCTGAGGTCAATCACGGTGGAGCCGTTGAACTGCAGGGGGGAAACAGAGGCGGCGGCAGCAACAGGAGGCATTAAGTCAGCAACAGCAGGAACCAGCGCAAGGCAAACAGCTACATGACAAGCTTGCACATGGGGTGCCCAAACAGGAATTTCTGCAAGCCCGAGTTCTTGCCCCCTTTTTCAAAAGCCCCTGCTGGCAGGTGTATGTGTGCAGATGCTCAGCGTGCTGACATGTGCATGCATGAGTTGCGTGGTGTGCATGCACAGGCAGCTGGTTCACAGCAAACTTGTCTGCAGTTCAGTCCTCAATCAGGCTCTGCAGGGGGCATCACACTCACGTCAATGGTCTTGTTCAGGGCGAAGAAGCCAGCGTCCTTCAGCCATGACAGCAGGGTGGCGCTCTTCAGGCCATCCAGGCTCAGCTGCAAGCACAAGGGTGGGGTGGGCAGGGGCGCAGCAGGGGCGCAGCAGGGGCGCAGCAGGTCAGTATGTCTGGCAGAGGTGGAAGCAGGGAATGGCGGGAGCTGCATGCAAGGTCTGACATTTCCTGCCTTTCTGCGATGCCGCTGCTGTCAGCACTAGCATGATGCAGGGAGACAGCCATGATGCAGGATTTCATCAAAAAAACATCCATGAACCACTCACGTGCGGCATGCCAGACACGTTGACCTCCAGGCGGGGCAGCTGGATGTCGGGGACGGTCAGGTTGACGCCGAACTGCTTGCGGCCGAGGTCGGGCACGGGCAGGGTCAGGTTGACGGACTTCTGTGCCATCCTGACATCGGGCATGGGCAGGGAGGCGCCGAAGGAGGCCTTCTTCATGCCGAGCTCAGCTGTGGGCACGTTGAAGCCGAGCTGGGCCAGCTTGAGGGCAACCTCGGGCTTCAGCATGGGCAGAGTCACGTTGGCAGAGCCGAGGCTCAGGCCGGGCTTGGTGATGCTGATGGTCTTGCCGAATCTGTGGGAGGGAGGGAGGGAGGGAGGGAGGGAGGGGAGGGCCCACGCGTCTGCCGATGCTGGCGAGTGAGCAGCAGCAGCGCCAGCCAG